>JAVXUO010000293.1:0-34054 GCA_033065855.1 Escallonia rubra
GGAGCAGGAGGGTATTTTTGTCAAAACATTGTCCGCTACATTATGTAGCGGACGAATTAAAAAAAATGCAAAAAAAAAAAAAAGATGTTGACCGTCCACAGATCACGCATGGACGACTAGATCGCGCTGGCAACTTGTCCCATTTTGCTAGCGCTATCAACGGATCAGCTTATATATATATATATATATATATATATATATATATATATATATATATAGTCCCGATCCACACGCACCGGTGGGAAAATAAAGATTTATCCACCGAATCGCTGCTAAGAGCAGCGATTGCACAAAAAGCAAATAATCCAATCGCAACAAAGAGTTGCGATTGGCATTTTTGTGCAATAATTTCAATCGCAACTCTGCGATTGGAATAATTGAAAAAAAAACAATCATTCCAATTGCAACTCTTTGTTGCGATTGCTTTTGTCCTTTTTTCTCCCCCCCCCTCCTCCCCCCACCCCCACCCCTCCTCCGGTCGAACCTTCCTCCCCCCCCCCCCGTGGCCCCCACCCTTCGGGCATGTCCTTTTTCCCCCGAAAGAGAAAGACAAGGCCCCACACCATTGTCCCTTCCCCCACCCATTGTCCTTTCCCCCGTGATGACCCCTTCCCCCACGCGTCATTTCCCCCCCTCCCCCCACCCCCACGTGTCATTTCCCCCTCCGCCCACCCTACTGCTCACTCACGGGTTTCCTACGAGAAACTGTCTTCTTTCTTCCTTTTCTCTCTATAAAATCCCCCTCCCCGAACCACAATTTAAACAATCTCCTCATTCTCCATATCTCACCTACATAATCTCCACAACAATACAAACAAAAAAAATTTACGCTAGAAGATCGGTGGATTTTTCGTCATTCTTTTCAAGTCAAAACAAGTAAGTATTTTGAATTTTCTTATAATTCAATGTTAATTTCAAATTGTTCTTACCAATTGATTGTTTAAATTGTGTTACGCTTAAATTGTTCTTACCATAGTCTAAAATTCGTGTTTAGGGCGTCAAAATTACGTTTTTACAAATCGGGGTATTACATTCGAAAGATTCGAAAATAGCGATTTTTTAGGGCGTCAAAATTAGGATTTTTCACGAATTTATAAAAAATAGCTAGAGCTAGATTTTGCCAAAGTACAAAAAAGAGACCCTAGTTATTTCTAAAAGATCTGTATCAGGTAAAAATTTCAGATTTTTCCAAAGACTGGAAAGGGGTTAACTGATACGCGCAACCTTGTAACTTCGCAGTGTAATTTAAAATATCAAGCTAGCGCGATTTCGCACGAAACTTTTTTGAGAACCCTAGGATGCTGGGAAGTCCCATTCCCAGGAATTCGGGCCATTCCGAAGCCGTTAGCAATTTTTTTGCCGAACGGGCTTTTACGCGCTCGATCCGGACACCGGTTCGGGAATTTTGGGCGAAAAAATTCGTAAAATACTTTTTACATCACGAATCAGTTCAGAAACCTTAAAATAGCATCTTAAAGCACTTTTGAGATTTTTCCTGATGCCAGGGGACATTTTGGTAATTCGTCGCCCCGCAAGGGGTATTTTGGTAATTTTACGGTGTCAAGTTTTTCAAACGACTTTTCAGTCCGTAAATGTAAGCAAAGCACCTGAAAGGCTGATTTGAAGCCGATTCGCGGGGCGTTGGGGTCGCTAAAGGTGAAAACTTAATTAGACAGTTTTTCACGAATTTATAAAAAATAGCTAGAGCTAGATTTTGCCAAAGTGCAAAAAAGAGACCCTGGTTATTTCTAAAAGATACGTATCAGGTAAAAATTTCAGATTTTTCCAAAGACTGGAAAGGGGTTAACTGATACGCGCAACCTTGTAACTTCGCAGTGTAATTTAAAATATCAAGCTAGCGCGATTTCGCGCGAAACTTTTTTGAGAACCCTAGGATGCTGGGAAGTTCCATTCCCCAGGAATTCGGGCCATTCCGAAGCCGTTAGCAATTTTTTTGCCGAACGGGCTTTTAAGCGCTCGATCCGGACACCGGTTCGGGATTTTTGGGCGAAACTTCTGTAAAATACTTTTTACATCACGAATCAGTTCAGGAACCTTAAAATAGCATCTTAAAGCACTTTTGAGATTTTTCCTGATGCCAGGGGGCATTTTGGTAGTTCGCCGCCCCGAGAGGGGTATTTTGGTAATTTTACGGTGTCAAGTTTTTCAAACGACTTTTCAGTCCGCGAATGTAAGCAAAGCACCTGAAAGGCTGATTTGAAGCCGATTCGCGGGGCGTTGGGGTCGCTAAAGGTGAAAACTTAATTAGACAGTTTTTCACGAATTTATAAAAAATAGCTAGAGCTAGATTTTGCCAAAGTACAAAAAAGAGACCCTGGTTATTTCTAAAAGATACATATCAGGTAAAAATTTCAGATTTTTCCAAAGACTGGAAAGGGGTTAACTGATACGCGCAACCTTGTAACTTCGCAGTGTAATTTAAAATATCAAGCTAGCGCGATTTCGCGCGAAACTTTTTTGAGAACCCTAGGATGTTGGGAAGTTCCATTCCCCAGGAATTCGGGCCATTCCGAAGCCGTTAGCAATTTTTTGCCGAACGGGCTTTTACGCGTTCGATCCGGACACCGGTTCGGGATTTTTGGGCGAAACTTCCGTAAAATACTTTTTACATCACGAATCAGTTCAGGAACCTTAAAATAGCATCTTAAAGCACTTTTGAGATTTTTCCTGATGCCAGGGGGCATTTTATTTTGGTAATTTTACGGTGTCAAGTTTTTCAAACGACTTTTCAGTCCGTAAATGTAAGCAAAGCACCTGAAAGGCTGATTTGAAGCCGATTCGCGGGGCGTTGGGGTGATAATGAACCCCGGGCCATTTCGGTAATTTGCCGCTCATCGGGGGCTATTTTCCTAATTTTACATTACACAAATTTTCCGAATGACTTTTAGTTCAGGAAAGGGTGTGAGACACCCGAAAAGTTATTTTAAAGTTGTGAATTCAGGAAGCTTAAAAGTCGTTTGAAAAAACTATTCAGCTTTTCTGATGCCAGGGGGCATTTTGGTAATTCGCATTCCCGAGAGGGGTATTTTCGTTATTTTGCCCCTTTCAGTTTTTCAAATGACTGCTTCGTCCAGAAATGTAAGCAAAGCACCTGAAAGGTTGTTTCGAAGCTGATTTGGGGCGTTAGGGTGATAATGAACCCCCGGGGGCATTTCGGTAATTTGCCGCTCATCGGGGGCTATTTTGGTAATTTTACATTATACAAATTTTCCAACAATTACACTGCAAATAATTTTTATTCTTCTTTTATTTAATTCTATGACTTGTTGAGAATGATATAATTTTTATTTTTTAGATTTCAGTATAAATATGGATGCAACTGGAGGAAGCAATTTTTGTGAAGGTTCTGATCCACCTTACTTGGGTCAAGTTTTTCAAACACTGGACGAAGTCGAAGCATACTACAGAGCATATTCGAAAACGATGGGTTTCGGTATTAGAACTAAGACGACTAGAAAACGGGTGAATACCGATCAAATTTGTGCAAGACTATTTGAGTGTCATAGAGGAGCACCGCATGTACCCCCGGTCGTTCAGATCAGTGACGAAGGGACAACAAGACAAAGAAAACGCGACACATTTCCGGGTACCGGCTGCAAGGCCCATGTGTATGCAGTACACCGGAAAAAAGAAAACCATTGGGTTGTGACGGGAGTGGAGTTGAGTCATAATCATCAGTTGATGACCCCCAGTAAGATTGGTCAAATTCATCAACACCGAGAAATTAGCGCGGCACACAGACAACTGATTTTTACAATGGCCGGGGCTAAAATTCCACCTTCTAAGATGATGGGGGTTTTCTCAAGCCAGGCTGGGGGGATTGACAAGTTGAGTTTCAACGAAGTAGACCTTCGAAATGAACTTCGTGCTCAGAAGAGAGAGTCTTTCGGTAGGAGTGATTCTCAAGCTACACTTGATCTCTTCAGGTGCCTTCAGAGTGAGAATTCTGGATTTTTCTACAGTCTCCAACTCGATGATGAGAACCGCATTAGTACTATATTTTGGGCGGACCCCCGTTCTAGAGCTGCTTACCAAAATTTTGGGGATGTTGTGACGTTTGACACCACATACCGCACCAATAAGTACTCTATGCCTTTTGCTCCGTTCACCGGGGTGAACCACCACTATCAGTCAATCTCGTTTGGCTTTGCCCTGCTTAGGGATGAGACGGAGGAGTCATTTACGTGGTTATTTGAAACGTGGCTTCAAGCAATGTATCATATTCCTCCAAAGACCATCATCACCGACCAAGATCTGGCAATGAAAAATGCAATCGCTAAGGTCCTTCCAGATACTCACCATGGCCTGTGCACGTGGCACATAAGCAACAAATATCCCGAACGGCTTCACAATGTATATGCAAACCATCCGGAATTCAAGACTGACTTTAATACATGTGTGAAGAAATCGTTGACGGTAGACGTGTTCGAGGAGAGGTGGGCCACGTTAATGGATGACTACGGTTTGCACAATCATGGATGGTTACAATCGTTGTATGAGATCAAGACACAGTGGGTCGGTGCCTACACCAAGAAGTTTTTTGCAGCCGGAATGACTACGACCTCGAGAAGCGAAGCTATGAATTCATTCTTTGATGGGTACGTAAGCCAGTCTTCAAGTATAGTGGAGTTCGTACTAGAGATGCAGAAAGCCGTTGATAGGCAATTGTACCGTGAGAGAGAAGCCGACGCGGCTACAGTTTACAGAGAAAGAGCCATACTACTCTTTTCACCTTTGGAGGCTCATGCGGCTCAAGTCTATACCAAGGAAATGTTTAGACAGTTTCAAGATGAACTACTAAAGTCGAATCAATATGGCATGACAAAGTTGCACGAGTATTCCACCAGAGATCTCAAGGTTTATGCTTTGACAAACGTGACGAATTTCGCCAATCCGTGCTCTTCGTCGACTCCGAGGAACAGAAGACATTTTACCGTGGCTAAATGTATGGACACCGGGTTGGTAAATTGCAACTGTCAATTGTTTGAGCATAAAGGTATACTTTGTCGACACGCGTTGAGGGTTTTGAGCTCCAAGAATGCTCGTGAAATCCCTCCACAGTATATCTTGGAACGGTGGACGAAGGAAGCCAATAGAGTCCACGGTCACATTCCTTACGTGCCCAATGTTTCAGTTGATTTCGAGCAATCTGAGCCGCTGCGATATAATCACCTTTGTAACATCATGCACGGTTTATCATTGGATGCAGCGTCAACATTTGATGGGTACAGGTATCAAGTTGAAGCAGCCGCACGGGATAAGGCTAAGCATGCACAGTTTAGGATGGCTGATCCACAAAGACGGGACACTCCGACTACTCGGACGACTCCAGCCGGTAGATTCAATCGAGCCAAACAGCCAGTCATTGACGGCACTAGCATGCAAGGTGAGGAGGACGACATTTTTGATCCAATTATTTCTCAAACAAAAGGGCGAAAACGAGAAATACGCATGAAGAATCCGATTGAAAAAGCAACGGGTCAAAAAAAATTGCGAAAGTGTGCGTTGTGTAATAAGATGACTGATCATGACAAGAGAAACCATTATAAAGTGTTAGGTCTCGCACCTGGCAGTATGGTCGAGGAGGACGATGATGATGAAGAGTGTTAGGGTTAATGTTTCAGTTGTATAACGAATAACTTTTATAATGTTTAAATTTGTGATTTGGTTTGTTGAATCTTTAATTTGTGATTTGGTTTGTGGATTATTGATATTTTTGGAAGGGCCTATTCGCGCACACTTTAGCAATTCATTGCTTCCGAAAAATCTTGTAAATTTTTTGGTTCATTGCACCTCAGGCACGCTAGTTAGCCCATTCGTAAGAATTTCGGCGAAAAACGAGACACGTTATTTTTTGGGTTTTCCTATGAAGGGCCTATTCGGGCACACTTTAGGGCCCATTTCATAACTTCCGACAAATCTTGTAAATTTTTTTTCAAATTTTTTCGCTCATTGCACCTCAGGCACGCTAGTTAGCCCATTCGTAAGAATTTCGGCGAAAAACGAGACACGTTATTTTTTGGGTTTTCCTATGAAGGGCCTATTCGGGCACACTTTAGGGCCCAATTCATAACTTCCGAAAAATCTTGTAATTTTTTTCATCACTTTTTTTTTCGCTCATTGCACCTCAGGCACGCTAGTTAGCCCATTCGTAAGAATTTCGGCGAAAAACGAGACACGTTATTTTTTGGGTTTTCCTATGAAGGGCCTATTCGGGCACACTTTAGGGCCCAATTCATAACTTCCGAAAAATCTTGTAATTTTTTTTGTCACTTTTTTTCGCTCATTGCACCTCAGGCACGCTAGTTAGCCCATTCGTAAGAATTTCGGCGAAAAACGAGACACGTTATTTTTTGGGTTTTCCTATGAAGGGCCTATTCGGGCACACTTTAGGGCCCAATTCATAACTTCCGAAAAATCTTGTAATTTTTTTGTCACTTTTTTTCGCTCATTGCACCTCAGGCACGCTAGTTAGCCCATTCGTAAGAATTTCGGCGAAAAACGAGACACGTTATTTTTTGGGTTTTCCTATGAAGGGCCTATTCGGGCACACTTTAGGGCCCAATTCATAGCTTCCGAAAAATCTTGTAATTTTTTTTGTCACTTTTTTTTCGCTCATTGCCCCTTAGGCACGCTAATAGGCCATTTCTATGAATTTCGGCGAAAATCGAGACAAATAATATATTTGGTTTTCCTATAAAAGGCATATTCGCGCACACTTTATCGCCAAATTCATAGCTTGCGAAAATACATGTACATTTTTTTAAGGGGTTCTTTGCTCATTGCACCTTAGTCACGCTAGTTAGGATAATGGTAATGAAGCCATCTAGCTTCATTCTTTTTCAGCTCCCAGGCTATCCTATACCTAAACGTCAAGGCAGCCTTCCTAGTCCACGACGTATATCTGAGCACCTCCGAGCGAGCAATGTAGTCCATGTACTTGAGGACGTAAATCCCGCAATCGTGACTGTTATATTGCTTTGGTCGGTCCTGTATCATCACGACCGTCCAAGGCTCTACCGTCGAATTCCTGGTGATGGATTCCCCCGAATAATCTCGGCACGCTAGCGAGAAGATAGTAGTCTGCATCCAACAATTAAAAAGATCATCAAGCCTATGTTACAATAAGAATATGCTATGAGCCAAGGTCAACCGATAAAAACTAACCACTGCAGTGATGTACTCGCTATACATCTGTGCCAGCGACCGCCCAGGAGAGTCCTCCCTTAGGCTATCGTATATGTTGACCTGTCTGTTCGCTGGATGGAGAACTAATAGGAACCAGTGGTTTTCATGATGGCAAGGTATCATGACAAGGTTCGCATCGACAGCGTGACATTGGTAATCTGCGTTCAACAGGCCTAATACGTTTCCAGATGGTTTCCACTTACCCTTGCCTGCCCCTCGCCTCCTCCATTCTGTTAACTCCCTCATGCTGGTCACCATTAATGTGACAAAGTAAGTGGGATGCATGTTAAGCTTCAAATCTTCGCACTGGTTATAACGTAGCTCTCTAATCCGGAGCAGATCTATATAAGCGTTCATGACGAAATTTGAAATATCTGTCTCCGGTGCCAACATTCTCACATCCGCGTGACCTAGCAATGTTCCAAGAGGAAAGTCTGTTGAATCGACAGGCTCAGGCCCGAAGTAGTGCCGGTCGATCCAATCCCGCTTGTTCGGCCTCAATGGCTTTGTCGCTTGTCCTTTATCCGACCGGTTGCTTGGGCGCGAGGCCTGGATTCCTACTTGGGTCACCTGACTCTGGCGCTGAGAGTCGTACGTGTCAGGAGGCAAGCGACTAGACGGCTCCCAGAATTCCCTCTGGGGCAAAGACGCGTCAGGAGGCAAGCGACTAGACAGCTCCCACACCACACTCTGGGGCACAGAGTCGTACGACTATACGGCTCCCACACCACACTTTGGGGCACATAGTCGTACGCGTCAGGAGGCAAGCGACTAGACGGCTCCCCCAGGCCCTGACTCTGGGGCTGAGAGCCGTACGCGTCAGGAGGCAAGCGACTAGACGGCTCCCCTTGGTAACCCCGGTACGCAACACTAAAGTTGTGAAGATCAGTCTTGTACCTCTCAATGGAGCTCTTGAGACTGTCAGGCGCATGCGCGACATACCAGTCAAACCGCTCGAGCTGCTTGAACACCTCAGTGCCCTGGTCAACCTAAAAAACATGCATAGAAAAATCACCGTCATCATTTCAGGCATGGTCGAGAAGGTGCGCAAATAAATATTGAAACAACACTAGGTTGACTTACAATGCTCAATGCCCAGAACTGGTCATAGACCTCACGTGGCGCATACGATTTGGTCCTCACTTGGGAAGGGCGATTCACCCTCGTGCGCGTCACCTTGAGAAACCACTGCAGGTACTCCTCAGTACTGGTGCCGTCGTCCTTGAGCGATACAAGGCTACCATACGTTTCTTGCCAAGTATTCCACTGTTGCACCTCGTCGCTCAGCAAATTCAAGGCATCAGGCACCTCAAAATTCGGACCTCGACCGCTCCTGTATCGCCGCATGTCTACAGCGGGTTTTGGTATCCCTTGTAGACAGCCAGCTTGTTTCATAGCTCGATCGGGCATCTGAAACTCACATACTTCGAAGTGAATAAGTGGCACCCGAACCAAACCTGCCAGCACGTACGACACCGGAAGTTGCCAACACAACTCATCCAACCGATGCATCACCTTCCCATATGGCTGCCACGTCACCTGGGATGCATCCATCATATCTAGTTCCCCCCGATAGAACATTAGATGGTGGTGAGGGTCTACCCGTCTCCTCCGTTTGGTCGTAGGCCCCCAGGCCCACACCCTAGGCCACGTCTCATCGGAATCAGCTACGGGCTGTGGACGACCCGTGGGTAGCCTCTCGTAAGACCAAACCTGTGAACGCAAACATTATATGGAATTAGTAATTAATCACGAATATATTGACACGTCAACCAAGAATATAAAAAAAAACGTCAAACCTGTAACAGAGTGATGCAGGCGGCAATGGACTTGGCACCCTTTCTCGTAGCTTTGTGCAATGCTCGATATAGGTGCGCAAGGACAGCTGAACCCCACGAATACGAGTATACCTCCTCAAGATCCTCCAAGAACACCATATACTTCGGATGCACCGTGTTTTTTTTTGCGTCGGAAGTAATATAGATCCAGTAATATACAAAAGGAATGCCTTCGTATACGTCACCAAATCATGAGGAGTGTATTCATCCGGTAGCTCGCCGTACTGCTCTCTCAGCCATTTAAGTTTTATGCCGTTGGTTGTAAGAGCGTCCCTCGAAATTCCCGAAAAATACTGCCTAGCCATCTTCGCTATGGATGCAGACGTTTTACTCGAAGTAATGGGTCTGCCGTGACATGGGATTCCAAGTATAAATCCGACGTCCTCTAATGTAATAGTCATTTCACCAAACCGGAAGTGAAATGAGTTCGTCTCGCCCCTCCATCGTTCAACTAGAGCGGATATAAGGCAATCGTCGTGCCGAGACCAATTCCCGCAATCGGTGAACACGGTCAAATTTTGACGGTGTAATAGTTGTATTTGTTCCTCGTTCAGTACCCACTCGTCGAGGTGACTTGTGCTTTGAATTGTTTCCAAAACACCCCTATCGACACCGTCAAATACGTACCTCGCGACGTGGTCATCGTCATCGTATAGGATTGATGTATCATGAGGTCCAGGGTTGAAATCCATATCTGTAAGAACAAAATATAATCGTAAACCAACTTAGCGTCCATAATATTTACATTCCAAAACTGTAACTGAATCGTTAACCTAGCTTACCAACGCATTAGCAATAGTCATTAAATCATTATTTTAATGTATTAAAACCATTCCTCACTTCCCACCACTCCGAACGCTTAATAACGCTAGTTCCCTGAAATTTAGCGCCAACGTGGTTATTTAGCAATATCCCCCCCCCCCGATGGCCGCTACACCCCCAACACCTCAAAACCGCTTTTAAACCACTTTTTAAATGTATTACATCAATTATTTACCAAATATTTCCTCAGAATATTTTAAGGGGGAAAGTTACCAAAACACCCCCAACTTATGCAAAATACCATGTGGCAGTCATCGCCCCAACAAACATCTAATTCACAACTTTAAAATAACTAAACGGGTGTCTCACACCCTTTCCTGAACTAAAAGTCATTCAGGAAATTTGTGTAATGTAAAATTAGGAAAATAGCCCCCGATGAGCGGTAAATTACCGAAATGGCCCGGGGTTCATTATCACCCCAATGCCCCGCGAATCGGCTTCAAATCAGCCTTTCAGGTGCTTTGCTTACATTTACGGACTGAAAAGTCGTTTGAAAAACTTGACACCGTAAAATTATCAAAATACCCCTCTCGGGGCGGCGAACTACCAAAATGCCCCCTGGCATCAGGAAAAATCTCAAAGGTGCTTTAAGATGCTATTTTAAGGTTCCTGAACTGATTCATGATGTAAAAAGTATTTTACGGAAGTTTCACCCAAAAATCCAGAACCGGTGTCCGGATCGAGCGCGTAAAAGCCCGTTCGGCAAAAAAATTGCTAACGGCTTCGGAATGGCCTAAATTCCTGGTGAATGGAACTTCCCAGCATCCTAGGGTTCTCAAAAAAGTTTCGCGCTAGTTTGATATTTTAAATTACACTGCGAAGTTACAAGATTGCGCGTATCAGTTAACCCCTTTCCAGTCTTTAGAAAAATCTGAAATTTTTACCTGATACGTATCTTTTAGAAATAGGCGTTGAGGCGAAAACCGCCACGCTAGGCAGGGTCTCTTTTTTACACTTTGGCAAAATCTAGCTCTAGCTATTTTTTATAAATTTGTGAAAAACTGTCTAATTAAGTTTTCACCTTTAGCGACCCCAACGCCCCGCGAATCGGCTTCAAATCAGCCTTTAGGTGCTTTGCTTACATTTACGGACTGAAAAGTCGTTTGAAAAACTTGACACTGTAAAATTACCAAAATACCCCTCTCGGGGCGGCGAACTACCAAAATGCCCCCTGGCATCAGGAAAAATCTCAAAAGTGCTTTAAGATGCTATTTTAAGGTTCCTGAACTGATTCGTGATGTAAAAAGTATTTTACGGAAGTTTCGCCCAAAAATCCCGAACCGGTGTCCGGATCGAGCGCGTAAAAGCCCGGTCGGCAAAAAAATTGCTAACGGCTTTGGAATGGCCCGAATTCCCGGGGAATGGAACTTCCCAGCATCCTAGGGTTCTCAAAAAAGTTTTGCTCGAAATCGCGCTAGCTTGATATTTTAAATTACATTGCGAAGTTACAAGATTTTGCGTATCATTTAACCCCTTTCTAGTCTTTGGAAAAATCTGAAATTTTTACCTGATACGTATCCTTTAGAAATAACTAGGGTCTCTTTTTGTACTTTGGCAAAATATAGCTCTAGCTATTTTTTATAAATTCGTGAAAAATTGTCTAATTAAGTTTTCACCTTTAGCGACCCCAACGCCCCGCGAATCGGCTTCAAATCAGCCTTTCAGGTGCTTTGCTTACATTTCTGGACTGAAAAGTCGTTTGAAAAACTTGACACCGTAAAATTACCAAAATACCCCTTTCGGGGCGACAAATTACCAAAATGCCCCTGGCATCAGGAAAAATCTCAAAAGTGCTTTAAAATGCTATTTTAAGCTTCCTGAGTTCATTCTTGATCTAAAAAGTATTTTACGGATTTTTCGTCCAAAAATCCCGAACCGGTGTCCGGATCGAGCGCTTAAAAGCCCGTTTGGCAAAAAAATTGCTACCGACTTCGGAATGGCCCGAATTCCTGGGAAATGGAACTTCCCAACAGCCTAGGGTTCTCAAAAAATTTTTGCGCGAAATCGCGCTAGCTTGATATTTTAAATTACACTGCAAAGTTACAAGGTTGCGCGTATCAGTTTACCCGTTTCTAGTCTTTGGAAAAATCTGAAATTTTTACCTGATACAGATCTTTTAAAAATAACTAGGGTCTCTTTTTTGTACTTTGGCAAAATCTAGCTCTAGCTATTTTTTATAAATTCGTGAAAAATCCTAATTTTGACGCCCTAAAAAATCGCTATTTTCGAATCTTTCGAATGTAATACCCCGATTTGTAAAAACGTAATTTTGACGCCCTAAACACGAATTTTAGACTATGGTAAGAAAAATTTAAGCGTAACACAATTTAAACAATCAATTGGTAAGAACAATTTGAAATTAACATTGAATTATAAGAAAATTCAAAATACTTACTTGTTTTGACTTGAAAAAAATGACGAAAAATCCATCGATCTTCTAGCGGTTATCCACCGATCTTCTAGCGTAAATTTTTTTTGTTTGTATTGTTGTGGAGATTATGTAGGTGAGATATAGAGAATGAGGAGATTGGAAGAAATGGTTCGGGGAGAATGGATTTTATAGAGAGAAAAAGAAGAAAGAAGACACAGTTTCTCAAAGTTTCCCGTGAGTGAGCAGTAGGGTGGGGGGAGGGGGAAATGACACGTGGGGGTGGGGGGAGGGGGGAAATGACGTGTGGGGGGAAGGGGGGATCACGGGGGGGGGGGGAAGGACAATGGGGTGGGGCCTTTTCTCTTTCTCTTTCGAAAAAATTATGTGCCCGAATGCACACAAAAAAAGGGTGGGGGCCACGGGGGGGGGGGGGGGAAGGAAGGGTGGGGGGGGGAGGGGGGGTGGGGGCCGCCACGGCCGTGATTGTTGACCACCGGGGGGGAGAAGAAAAAAAGGACAAAAAGTTGTGCAGGGAGAAAAAAATGAATCGCAACAAAGACTTGCGATTGGCATCATACCAATCACAACAAAAAGTAGTGATTGGCATCATACCAATCGCAACTCTTTGTTGTGATTGGCATGATTGCTAAAATTCCAATTGCAGCAAAGAGTTGCGATTGGGCTTTAGATTTTTTATCCAATCGCTACTCTTAGCAGCGATTCGGTGGGAAATATATATATATATATATATATATATATATATATACATATTGTGTGTGTGTGTGTGAAATATTGGATATTATGTGGTCGTTCTGTCAAATTTATTTTTTCAGACAATAACAACTTACTTAGAAGTAATAAGGTATATACATAAGTCTTGTTAAATTTTAAATGCACATTTATTCCATTTAGATTTGTACTTAATCATTATAATAACCTTCGAAAAATATGTAACACCTCAAAACCTTTGAAGTTAAAGAATTAAACTTATATATAACACTTATATATAATTCAAACCACTTTTTAATTTCAACCAAAATTGTATTTGCTATTTAGCTCTCTATATATATAGCACCAGCATGACTATTTTACTACTCTAAGTGCTAAGCCAATATTCATTTGAAATATTACTTGATAACTTAAAGTAAAAGGCTAAATGAAGGTAAGTATCTAGCGGCTCCACTGTGTCGCTATATATTGTTAATAGCCAAATAAGATATTTTTTTTAATAATGTTAATTTTTTTTTGTCTCACGATATGTGGTACATATTAATACACTCTTTAAAAATCTTATTGTATACTTTACTTTATAAACCGACCCGAGCTTTTCTCGGGTTACTGGGCTAGTCCTGTCTAGAAGTCGGAGCCAACAAAGGAATTCATGGCCTTTTCTTGATAGTTTCTTAAATTCTCGCTAAAATGATAAAAATTTCACAATGAATTCTTCAATTAGGTCTCTGAAAAAGAAACAAAGGTTGCCAAGATAGTTATCACCACCCCCCATGTGCAAAAACGAAGTGTCAATGAGATAGACCACTACGCTTAAATTCAAAATCATCTTTTTATAAGTTCGTGAAGTGATTGGTCAATCTGAACTCGATCTTTACCAATTGGGCAATAATCCCTTGCTCTTCAAAAGCTTTTGTATGCTCTCGAGTTACTGAAAGAGACATGGTGCCTATCTGAATCAAACCCTAAAAGGGGCTTATAGGAATCAAAAAATATTTTTGCTTATTCTTGAACTTTTGAATTTGTGCTTCTTTTTCTTTTAAAAAAATTTCTCAGTTTTATTTGTTTTCTATGAATTAAGGGGTAAGACAAGATGACCTAACAAAGAAACTAGGACCATACAATTGGAGGAGAACTATATGCTCATTATAAATTTTTTTATTTATTTGGATTCTTGTTATCATAGGAAAATGGGAAAGAACATATGACTCAACGAAGAAAATAGGACCACACAATCAGTGGACGTACATTAGCACACCATAGCATCACCAAAAAAGCACATTAAACCGGCTGATTTATACCTTGCGAAATGGATTCTGATGAACCAGCCGGTAAGGGTTTACCAGCCAATTGAGCCTTGCAAAAAGCATGGGTTCTGATGAACTGTCAGGTAAGGGGTTATCGGCCTGCTCATCAAAGGCTTAATTTTTTTACCTTGGAAATATATATATATATATATATATATATATATATATATATATATATATATATATTTGGGATGGTAAAGGGAGAACCGTATGATAAACCCAATTACGGTTTACCATCGGATTGATCCGTAACAAATTTTTGGTCATTTAAGGGGCTCATGTTAAGAGTAAAACCAACTGGTTTAGCATTACACAATGGTGCCTAGTGACCAACTGTCCGGTTAATCATAGACACGTTTTCCACGGCCTACCTTTTATTGAGAATACCAACCGATTCTATGGAGTACTGGCCAGTTTTCCAGTGGATATACCATATTACTGTCAGGTATTCCCATTAAATGGTAAACCATGAAAATTGTCAGGTCGATGTTGGGTGTAAGATCACCCTCTCGGCTTGGCTTATACGATGTAACAGTCACCCGTAATTCAGGAAATTATAACAGTGATAATTAGTACGTGCACATAAGTCATTTAATATACCGAGATACCAAGAGGTTCTCGGTGTTAGGGTTGGAGGCAAGGGTGCAGTCAAAATCGCCTCGCAACTACGAAGCTCGAGAGTTTCAATCGTTGCCCTCGAATGAGTGAGCTAGGGCAAATGTGTGCATTTGTGAGTCATAAACGATAATAATAACAGTAAAAAAAACATAATAGAGCACACAAGAAAGGATAAAAAACATACGAAAAACACAATACAATGTTATGCAGTCTAATCTTCTTATTAAGTCTCTAGTAGATTTGCCACTGTAGCGAACCACTTTAAAATTTTAGACCCGTGAAGGTCTAAGTCGAGTCGCCATCTTATTTTTTAGGAACTCAAAAAAAAAAAACCCCTAATTTGTCTCTGAATTGTCCAATTTAAACTTCTAACCTACGAAACTGGAGATTGAGGTTCAAAGACTAAGTTGCACAACGAGAAGGTGTTAGGCACCCATTGTACCCTAGTAGTTCTCTAAATTGTATTTGTGTGATTTTGATGATTTTTATCCCAACAATTAGTAAAAAAAAATACAAAATCTAAATTGAACCTAATTTGGTTTGAATCCAAACAATGGGGGGTCAAATAGCCTACGTACCCGACCGGACAAGTCGGAATCAAAATCAACATAATTCGTTCGGACCTAATGGAAGGTGACCTAGATCTCGGCCTTTATTTTCAGACTGGACTCGACTTCTTCTAGTCGAAAAGACTTCAAACTTTATTTGATCACTCTTAGTTGTCTAGAATTCTAAGTGAGATGAAATATAGAAATTTTCAATTTTAATTTTTTATACTTTTAACCGAGATCCGGTAAGAGGGAATGAAGATGATCTAGATTCTTCTAATCTAGAAATAATTACTCAAAATAAGGATAAAGAGTCATGCCTTAACTTGAATTATCCAATTGCTTGATCCAAGAATTGATTTGACGCTGAAAACCAAGAAAGGTAATAAATCTTTGTTTTGGGCCCGATGATGATCTTAAATGGATTTGACTTGTTCTGCAAAGTTGTTGCTATTGAAACGATACGCAATTTAGGCTTTAAAACCGCCTAAATCAAGTACACATGAGCGAGTTATGACTGGTCAAAATTTTAGTGTATACTTGATGCGAGAAGTAGGGATTTCTAAGGTCTCTCTCTCTCTCTCTCTCTCTCTCTCTAGGTTTTTCGGTAGAATTTTCTCTTGGAGAAAGGTCCCTAAATTTTTAGCGAGGAAGACCCTTAGTTATGTAGCCCATGTGATCAATTTATTGAGGTCTGGGAGCTGACAGAAATAATAAAGACGACTTTTTTGAGTCTAATATCGCTGATAAAGAAGGATATCTAATTTAAATCAAAGATTAAGAAAAATCAACCAGTCAGCCGGCCGATCCACCCCTTAATTAATCAAGACTTTTTTCCCAAATTTCGGGACATTAATTGTCCTTAATTTGGTAGAAATCTCTTAAAAAATAGATTGGGTGTACCCGATTTCGGGAATTAATCTCAAGTCTATCTCTACATCAAGGATTAATCCCAAATCATAAATCAATCATAAATTAAGTCACAATCTCTTTACCTTAACCTAAGTTAAACCTAACCAACATGACTGGTTTAATCAACTGGACCGGACTCTCACCAGACTGGACCCTAACTGTAGTGGACTGGACTACATATTGGACTTAATTAAATAGATTAAACTCGTTATATATTACTAAGTCTAGGCCCATAAGAATAATAAACTTAATTATCAATAAAATAAATAACACCAAAATAAAAAACACCAAAATAAGACTATAAAAACGAGATGTCTACACCAGAATGTACCAAGCAAGATTGGGAAGGCCTAGCGTGTGGAGGCAGCTGCCTCACTAAAAGAGAGAGAGATGATACCAGACGACATTGAAATTCAGACCCACACGCCTAATCAGATCTATACTTGAGGCCTCCTGTCTCATATGTTTACTTCAAATAAAGAATGCATTGAATGCACGTCAAACTAATTGGAAGAGTAAGAGATCATTGAATAGATGGTAGAAGCCGGTGACCACTGAACATTGGCCACCCTATTAAGCATGGTCTACTGTGGGGGATCACAAACATGCATATGTTCTTTGCTCACTATAAATTGCGTTCATAACTCCACAGTTAAGGGTTTAAAAGACTAGAAGTCTTATGTGCAAACCTGCATAATGAAGCTCACCTTTCGAGTCTGCTATCGTCCTTGACACAGGTGCAAGGTTGCCCTGTCTTCTGTCCTTTGCCTGCGTATGATTTATCGTATTTGTGTACATGGAGTCATGTACACTTACTCAGTTAGTCATTTTGTATTGCAATTGGTTCATTTACCTTTCTTAGAATTTTGGTTGTTATGCATACTCTAATTTTAGGTATGCCGTATGCACTTTTCCTTCTAACTTTGACTGCGGAGAAATCATAGAGCAAAATAAGCTGGCTTAGATCCTACTATGGACGCGGTTAAGGTCCGACATTAACGTGTTATCATCGATCGTTATGATCAATAGCACGATTGTCAGAAAGGTTAAATTGTAATTTAAATTACTGCCTACAGTTGCGCTAGCCAATCAAACTGCTGGTAATAATTGCATAACAAAGCTCACTTTCTCGTAAGGTTGAAATTATTTGGATTGTTAATGACGAAAAGTTTTTCTCACCTGAAGCATTTGTGGTCTGCCTTCAGATTGATGGTTTTGTGTCATTATTTCAATCACGCAAACTGAGAGACAGGACCTTGATTTCTTTTGTCGGAGCCAGAAATGCGAATGGAATTTGTTGGGATTTTAAGCCTCTAAAACAACTAGAACCAGCTTATGAAGAAAAAGAGAAAACATAAAATTGTTGTACAAAAACGTGGACACAAAGATTTAGCTTGTTTGGTCTCTTGCCAACGTTAATAGGAAATATATTTGCATGACAAAGTAGATAAGTTACGAGGGAACTCTGACTTACACACTCTAACCCAGTCCTTATACACCCAAAACTGACCACTCACTATTGTTACTTAGCGAATAAAAACTCTCTGTGATACTATCACTCACAATAACTATCACAGAAACACTTTATACTATAGCATTCGAGTTACAATCATAAGGTTTAAAAGTCTTTTTTTTAGCTCTTTGTGGCTAACTTTCGGGATTCTCTCAATTCTCAACCTTTACCTCTAAATGGCTAAGGCTATTTCCTCTTCGTAGAATTTCACTACGTTCCTTTCTTTATATTAGTAAGGATCACACACTTTGCACGTTAAATTGTAACACCCCAAACTTTAATATTGCTTAGCCGATTTAGAATTTTTAGCGACGATTTTCATACACATCATTTAGCGTTGATTAGTGCAACCGAATTTTATTGGAAACCTTTAGCCACGAATTTGTAGGAACCATAAGTATGCAGTTAGTGGGTATCGGGTTAGTGTTAACCCGATACATTGCAACAAATAGATATGTTGGACGCATACCCATCCGACTTCAAATTCTTAACCTACTGAAAGACCTTTTTCACCAGTTTCTTCTTTAGACAGTATGGTGCTTTCGAAAGTATCGTCCTCCCACTATGTGTTCGAGGATGCAGTTTATGGCATACATCCAACGATCACTGTATGCTACGCCATGCATGCATCGTAGTTAACACTAACCCGATACCCACTAACTGGGTTTTGAGCATGCAGTTAGTGGGTATCGGGTTAGCGTTAACTACGATGCATGCATGGGGTAGAGTACAATGATCGTTGAGTGTATGCCATGAACTGCATCCTCGAACAGTTAGTGGGAGGACAATACTTTTGAAAGCACCATACTGTCTAGAGAAGAAACAGGTGGAGAAGGTCTGTCAGTGGGTTAAGAATTTGAAGCGGGATGGGTATGCGTCCAACATATCTCTTTGTTGCAATGTATCGGAGTGCAAGTTCCAAGGGATGAAGAGTCACGTCTGTCATGAATTTATGGAAAGATTCATTCATTTTACCTTCGGAGGATTGTTGCCAAAGGTTGTATGCGAGACTTCGACGAAATTATCTCACTACAAGGAAAAAGCTTTATGTCGGCGGCCGGTAATGTGCCGCGAAAAGTGAAAAAACCGCCGTCGTAGGCTTACATGGTGCTACAGGGCCACTGCCTTTACTCGTGTTTCGGTAGTTCTATGCCGACGCTTTGAGGGTTCTATATCAGCGGTCAACCGCCTCTAAAAGTGCTTCTCCATCCGTCTTCTAATGTTAACAATAGCAACGGTCTGAACCTATGCTGGCGGTAATGGGCGCCAGTATAGGTAAATTTCTGATTTCTTATATATTTTGATTAAATAGCAAAGCCAGCGCTAAGAACCATCGCGGTAGGTATTATTTTATTTTATTAAAATACTAAAATTGGACTTATGTCAATAGTCCCAAGCACCGTTATAGGTCTCGTTTTCTTTGAATGTATGGACTTATGCCGGCATGTACGACCGCCGACATAGGCTTATTTTAATTTTTTTTAAAAAAATTCACTTACGCCGGCCATACTAACTGCCTCCACAAGTTATCATCCAAAAGAAAAGGAGAGCAAAATGCTAGACAATGCCGACATTACCAATCGCCTGTATATAAATAGATATGTTATGTTTCTTGCATTGTTTTTCTCATATCATATAGCTAGTAAAAACCAAATGCAAGTTAAATCTAAAGTAGGACTTGATTGGTCACAAAAGAACCACAATCTATTCAAATCCAGAACAATAACACATGTTTGTCTAGAAATTATAAGCGAAGTCAGAGATTTTTACGAGTTTGTACAAAACCTAGTAAATCCTTATGCATATTTCATAATCAACTCGACAACCGCCCATGCACATGATTAACATTAACCACCAAGACTGAGATTAATCCATTTGCATTCACCTTGGCAACAACCTGATACAGAGGTAACACACGTTAAACAAATAGAATAAGAAAGAAATACTACATCTACTAGTCTCTTCGTACTTCAAATATGTTCACATATTAAACACAAATAGCCTATCTTTGAATCTCATTTTGTGCTTGTTATTTTTCAGTTGTTAGGCAAAACCTTTTGGTGTATGTTGTTACACTTGCATGGCTGTCACTTACCATCATGAAATCTTGAGAAGGCTACCAATTGATAGGCAAGTTAAAACGAAGTTAAAAGTTAGATTTTCGAAAAAAATTACCTGAGAACTAGAGAACTAGGACTATCCTTGATTCTGACCCGTGAGTTGATTATTAAGTTCTTCCATTTTAGCCATTTTTTCCTTGACTTCATCCATCTCTTGCACTTGTGTTTTAAGAAAAGTGATTTCCTCGACCATTTGTTGCACTTGTTCATTGTTTGCCTATTGATGAGAGGCCAATGTATTAGCACGAGTCGCCATCCACCCCATCGCCTTTACTCTACCGTGTCACTCTTTGCCCAATAATTCGTAAAGGATATCAACTTCACCGGTGCCATCTTTAGGTGGTGAGGCTTGTTGGAGTCTTTGGATTTCAGCGTACAAGCTCAGAATCAGTTATGTAAACATATATAAACACAAACATGTCCTCCTAAACTGACCATCACAGTCCTTGTTACACTTGATTAAGGTCTTATGAGATCTACAAACCCTTACCCAACAACTCACTGAATTAGAGACACAAAGAAGAAGACTGTGTGTTTCATAAAATAAGCTGATTTCTATGCTTATACTTGATTAATATGCTTATCCAAGGATGGCTAGAAGTTCCATCTTAGAGGAATGACAAATGAGCTTAATTAATGCAAGTCAATCTCAGGTTCTAAGATGCAAATCTAATCAGGAAAAGTATTGGTTTAGAAGTCACATTATGCATGCTAACTTAGAGTAAGGTGAAAAAATGACCAACAAAAGACGTAAGCCAAAGCATTCACACCTATGCAACAAATTATCAACAAATCATTACTTACAATTTTACTACGAGCCTGGTGAATGAAGCCTCCTTCATTTTTTTTATTTTGTCTTCGAGACTCTATCCACATGGTAGCTTTAGTTGTGGAATCTTATACTTCTCAAACTAACAAAAAAGAACAAATATAAGGTTTCTACGAAGCAAATTTTTAGAAGTAGTTGGAGGTATTAAATATGCCAAACAAGAATGGAAGTATGTTACATGTTCCCGCCTCTTCTTTGCAGTGGATTTGTGGCCTAAGATATGTGGATACTTTTGACTCAATGCATTCAAGCGGTAATCCTCTGCCTCTTTCCGGAATATAAGTATAACAATTAGTACATATGCTAGTGTAGTATACACACTAATAATCAGTGTCTATTGATGCGTGGTTGCTAAAATTTATGGCAAAGTAACAATAACAATTCTATGAGATTTATATTTCAGAACCCAACAGTAAGTGGTGAACGATGTTACATCCAGTAGCAAGTAAAATCTCACTGCTAGACTTGTGAACTTTAAATGCAAAAAAAATTATAGCACCTTGAACTAGATTACACACAAGCTAGTCTTTGCTAACATGAGATTCCCACTGGTTTACTCACTGTAACCTTTAGCACATCCTTGCCAAGGGCCTTTATCACTTTTGGAAGAGTTAGTTAACAAGAAATTACAAACATATCGTCCATGTGGCATCCTTAAAAGTGTAACTTAACAGCAAAAGCATCCCGCAGAATCAATCAATAAGCATAATGTACCTACATTCCAGTAAACCAGTTTCTACTTGGCAATCTTTGGTTCGGTTACTCTTAAGACATTCCATGCACAATGATAGTATACTGACCAGTAGGATTAAGATTCCACACAAAATTGTCAGCGAAAACAGGGTTAAACAATTGTGAGATTTGAATGATGCTCCAAAATAATCTCAGATACCTTAGCATCCTTATTGTTGATAATAGTGTAGTACATACACTAATAAGTAACAAGGTGTGTAGATAACAAGATATAAATATCAACAATATACTTGCACATCATCATCCTGCCAGTAAGTAACCAAGGTGTTCCACTGGTCCCTATCACCCTAGTCTCTTGTGCAATTTTCCTTTGGGATCCTGGAATGTCATTTGGATCAAAATATTCTTTCTCACTTTACATTTCCACTTCCTCCACTTCTTATTACAACATTAGTCATGATAGCCTCCTTTGCAAGCGGATGATCTATGGTGAATGTGGTGAATCTTTTCTGCGAGCAAGAACAAAGTAGAACACCAATTAGCGTTTGAAGAAATGTTGGCGTGATTAAAGCAAGACCTAAGCCTAGAGATCAACCACTGATTTAGCATAAGGTTTAATTGATAAGTGGTAAAGAATGCACAACCGCACTTGACAGTAGTTAAGATACTGAAACAACAAAATTCAGATATGTCACAAGCTAGTAGCATCACAATAAAATAGGCAACTAGTTGCTTCAGTGGGAAAAAAAAGCACATTCAAATGAAGGACCCTTACTATCTCTTCAGCTTAATAGCTCAAATAGCCTATGAAAGACTCTAGACCTAAAACATAATTTCTTCAGCTTAAACTAAACATTTCAGCTTAAAACAGAATGTTGCAGCCTATGAACATTCAGCTTATATCAGTGTAAAAACAGCTTAAATCTGCTTTATTTGTTTCCACCAATTTGCTGAGTCTAGCCCTGAAGCTTTTGCCTTTAAATTCCTCTATTGAACCTGAGAAACGAGGACCATCCATTAAACTGAGTTCTAGTGTTGATTCTAGTTAAAACTGTTGTCCAAATTTCTCTAGGAAATTGACAAGCAATGAAGACATGCTTGATAGTATCTTGGTGAATTGTGTAGAAAGTACAGGTACCTCTGCTAGCACAAAACTTAGGACTTTTTAATCACTTTTGAGTGTACATACTCGATTGACCTTTACACTGGGGAATGTACAAGACTTGAAAGAAAAGGAAAAAGGATATATTGCAGGAAAAGTCTTGTATATTTAGCCTTGCATGTCACAAAATGGGCACATGTTGAAGCGTTGAATTGCTAAGAATCAAATAGTATGCTTAATAAAAAATCTTATGCCTCAATCTCTGACCAAGCTGAATACTTATACTTCTGAGGTACTGAATTCCAGTCACGATAATTGATTGGTAAAAGGTTGGACATGCGAGCCACGCACCCAACAAAAGAACCGAGCTCATCATTTGCTCCGGTAATCCAACATCCATCATCATCATACCCAACATGGACATGCGTTTCCCTTGCCTATTCTTTTTTCCCATTGTTGGCTCCCGTTTCTTCGAAGATCTAGTACTTGAAATAAAATAAAACATACTAAACAAAATGAACCCTGTAATTATGACTTGTAGCAATAATAAAACCTATACCCTAGCTATGTCTGTAGCTGCTCTTTGGACTTTTTCTTGATTTTACGGATTTAGATCAATAAACGCCTGAACACGAGAGACCAAAGGATCATGGTCTTATCAAATATTTAGCCAGCCTATTGCATGATTAGTCCATATCATGGCAATAGGCTGTGATCATGCTCTGGACTTATCATGGCAATAGGCTATGATCATGGTTTTATCGTATCTCATGAACACACCATCACCAATCGATTCAATTATCAAACATAGTTTAGACTATTTATTTTTTTCAAGTTGCATATTTCTAAGCAACATAGTTTAGCTGAGAAGTAGATGCCAAGATGGACATATGATAAAAGAATACGTTGTTAAACTAAGAAAGAATGTCTAAAGGAATTCGTCTTACATGATCTGAAACTATAAAAAACAACGAAATAACCAATATTACATAAGATAGGCTAGTTTCAAGTATAACCAAAAAGTGTTCCCATGAAAAGCTAATTGACCAAACATAATTAGTGACGACCCCAAGTAGTTTGGATAAAATATTCTTCCGAGTCAAGTTCGTACATTAAGCAAGTCAAGATGAATAGCTTACTCATGAATGAAAGACTATGAATTGCTCTGTCATCTTGGGACTGTTTGTACACTAAGCAAGTTAAAATACTTTTTAGTATCAGATCGGACCAAGTTAAATTAGGTCCTAACCAACCATGCCATGGTCCTGCCTTTAAGGATGTGGAGGTAGTCCTCCTCCTATGGTTTTGGCAGGTTCATCCTGCTCATATTGTTGTTCTAGCAGTTTATGGTGTTGAACAGTTCTAGAGTTTATTTGGTTCCTGTCTTTGAAGTCCATGTATGACAAAACTCGCATCACGTGCCATGTATGTACTGTAGATCACATCCTGGTAGTTCACTGAGATTGTAAAAACATTCTGTGTGATTATAACCATTCCAGGATTAAGATAATTTCCATTGTTTAGCCCCAGGTCGTTCTACGAACAATCATGAACGCACTAGGTGCAACCAACAGAAACTGCAAGCTGGCAGCTCGGCTTTTGTCGTTGGATTCAAAGATTGTAAAGAGTTTCCTTATCCCGTTCAGGGAAATTAAGGTTGTGAAAGTTCTTTGCTTTGGTTGTTCACTTCAAGAATTTCCTTCTTAAAATGATAACCACCTAAATTAAGGCACATTTGCCAATAATGTCCCTGTTATATTTGCTTTCTACTTCCATGGTTTCTCTATGTTCTTCCTATCCTTCGTCTTAGGCATGCAGATTAATGTTTGGGAGTGTTTCTGCTATCCAGTGATTTTTAAAATGATGAAGATTACCTTCGAGAAGTGTTGATTAACATTACCGCCTGCATATTTGTGTACCTCGGAGCAATGCAGTTTATAGTTCACAACCCAAGGCCTGCAGGAAACTATTTCATTTTTCTGAATGTAAACTCGATCACCTACTTCCTTGGCCCTTCAAAATCCGAACATAGAAATTTGACCTAAACCGCACGTGTCTGTTTTTATTTCCCATATTAGACATGCATCGGGCCATCACTAGCACAGAAGTCTCAACCTTAAGCATTTTTCCCTTGTTGGGTATCCAAGGCATTAGCTCTGTCGCTGACATATAAAGGGGTTGCACCTTATTATTTAGCACTTTGTTCGTTATGACATTTGAATGGTTTCTGACAAAATTACAGGTTGAGTGCACAAAACCGAAGGATGATGGTATTCTGGCATCTTTTGTTGGGTTCACTTTAGAGCGTGACAACGCCCGAGGCCCTATGAAAGGAGGAATCAGATACCACCCAGAGGTTGGTTCAAAATCCTGAACCTTTAAAAACATGGGAAGATCAGATGCTAAGTCAGAGTCAATTGAGTTTCAAGCTATCAGCCTTCTTCAACACGGCTGCTATATTATTCATACTATTCTTTTCTATGCTTTCAGCTGATCAATACTTTCTCATATGGATTCATCGAGCGAATAACTTCTTAATTTAAGGTTCCTTTCCCTAGTTTCAGTGAGTTAAAATTCCGGATAATGTAGGTTGACCCTGATGAAGTGAACGCTCTAGCACAACTGATGACATGGAAGACATCAGTAGGCAATGTACTATATGATGAGGCCAAAGGAGTGATATATAGGATGTGATCCAGGTAAATTACGCATCTCTGAGTTAGAACGACTTACCATAACTGATTAGTTGCCTATTGTACCTTATGTTAGAATTATTTCATTCATCTTGGCCCCATAATCAAGATCATTAGAATCTTACAATAGTATAAACATAAGAATAAAAGGGTTTCGAACTCACCGAAATCGAAGGAAGCGATAGATTACCAAAAGCTTTATTCCGATAATGAAAGAACGCCAAGATGCGGAAGCGAACACGTACCCTTTGGTATTGATCTTCACTACTCTTCTCTATTCTCGATGATGGAATATAGTGGTGTTTCTTTAGTCTAGGAGGCAAAAGAGTGACCAAACATTATGACATCCTAACCTCTAAGAAAAAGAGATATTTATATAAAGAGAGTAGTGGGATCAACCCTAAAGCCTGTCAAATCTCAACCGTCCATCAAAGTTAAGAGATTAAGGTCTGTAAGTCTTTTATACACTATAAATCATTAGTGTATTGGATGCTAAATTAAATAGGCCCATAATGTTATTTAGCCAATATAATTAATTAATGTCCAAGTCAAATAAATAGTCAACATTAATATGACAGTTAGGCCACTTAATTAGATTGGATCGATCAATTCCAACATTCTCCCACTTGGCCAAGGGTTATACTAAGGTTAATGTCATAAGTTTTGACATAACGAAATTGAACAAAAGATCCTGTAAGTTAGGCCAAATTTAACAAAAATACTAAAATGAATCGAAGATGATATCCATGCCTCTCAATGCCACAGCACCACCACTCTCTGGTTACAATCTCATAATTGCCAAAATATGACAGTCAAACATCGTAATAGACATGAACTGTATCGTTCCATAATAAATAACAATATGAACGAGTTCATGTGATCCTTACATGAGTGTTTGTTTCAAAATACTTCAAATGTGCATTTTTAATGAGAAGTAACAAATCATAATCATAATATCCAGAGTCCAAAACAAAAGGTGATCACATAAATAAATGTCTCAAACCAAAAACCCATCATTGAAGGGAAAAACTATCAACCAAACCCATGCTAGCAACATGTTTTCAAAAGAGAGTGGGTGGTAAGCCTTTCGTCATGGGATCCGCCAACATAACGATCGTACTGATATGCTGAATAGATACTATTTGATTCTGAATTCTTTCCTTCATAACAAGACACTTAATCTCAATAAGTTTCGTTCCACCACTTGATTTGTTGTTCTTGGAAAAGAAAACAGCAGCATGATTGTCACATAATATCTTTAGTGGTCTCGAAATGGTGTCAACCATTTTAAGTCCCGTAATGAAGTTCCTCAACCATACACCATGACATGAAGTCTCAAAACATGCCACAAACTCTGCCTCCATGGTATGAGAAGCCACTAATGACTGCTTAGCACTCTTCCATGAAACAGGTCCTTCTGCGAGCATGAAGACATAACCTGATGTGGATTTCAGGGAATCTACACACCCTGCATAATCGGAATCGGAATAACCAATAGGTAAGCATGAAATCCTTGGTACCATGTAAGTAGCGCATGACTTTCTTGGCTGCTTTCCAATGACCCAATCCTGGGTTTATTTGGTAACGTCCAAGCATGCCAACAGCATACGCTATATCTGGGCGAGTACAGACTTGAGCATACATAAGACTCCCTACTGCTGATGCATAGGGAATACGCTCCATTTTGTCTTGCTCCAGTTGGTTCCTAGGACATTGTAGCAAACTAAATTTGTCACCCTTAACAACAGGGGCAACAGTGGGAGCACAATTTTGCATATTGAACATTTTCAGAACCTTATCAATATAGGCTCTTTGGGACAATTCCAATATTCCACGAGACTTATCTCGGTGAATCTCGATGCCTATAACATAAGAGGCCTCTCCAAGATCTTTCATATCAAAATTGTTAGACAGAAATTTTTTGGTCTCATGCAACATATGCATATCACTACTAGCAAGTAAGATATCATCTACATACAAAACTAGAATGATAAACTTACTCCCACTGATCTTTAGGTGTATACATTGGTCCACTGCATTTTATTTAAAGCCAAATTTACTAATCACATCATGGAACTTAAGATACCATTGTCTAGAGGCTTGCGTTAATCCGTATATGAATTTCTTCAACATACATTTCATATGTTCCTTGCCTTCAAACATAAATCCTTCTGGTTTCATCATATAGACATTTTCATGCACGTCACCATTAAGAAATGCAGTCTTTACATCCATTTGATGTAGCTCTAAATCATAATGAGCCACTAAAGCCATGACTATTAGAAAGGAATCTTTTTCGTCATAAGAGAAAATGTTTCATTATAATCTATCCCCTCCCTTTGAGTGAAACCTTTAGCGACGAGTCTAGTCTTGTATCTTTCGACATTACCTTTAGAATCTAGCTTAGTTTTGTAGACCCATTTACAGCCTACAGCTTTGGCCCCTTCAGGCAAGTCAACAAGGTCCCAAACTTCATTTATTTTCATTGACTCTAACTCATCTTTCATGGCCTCAAGCCATTGAGTTGAGTGAACGCTCATAATAGATTCTTTAAAGGATGTAGGATAATTTCCTATGCCTAGATTATAGTCACCCTCATCTAGGTACACAATATAGTCATCAGAGATGGTTGTCCGTCTCTCTCTTCTTGACCTTCGAAGAGGTTGCTTATTAGCAGGAATTGGAGCAGGATCCATAATAAGGGGCACATCATTAGGTACTACCTCGGGTGCATCGTTATCCTCTATATGAGGTAATGGCGCACCAACCTTTTGGATAACAGAAATAGAAACACGATCCTGAATTTCCTAAAGGTTTATTATTCTTGGTGTACTACTCCCACTATACTCGGCGTCTTAAAAAAATACTGCATGCCTAATTTCAACAATTCTACTAGTATGTGATGGACAGTAAAATCTGAAACCCTTAGACCTTTTAGGGTCACCTATAAAATGACAACTTATGGTCTTGAGATCGAGTTTCTTAGTATGTGGATTGTAAACTTTTGCTTCAGCTAAACAGCTCCACACATGAAAATATTCTAAACTTGGTTTCCTCTGTGTCCACAATTCAAAAGGTATTTTAGGCACAGACTTATGGGGAACCCTGTTAAGAATATGCACAGCTATTTTAAGTGCTTCAACCCATAAAAACTCTGGTAGAGTGCTTTGGCATATCATACTTCGTACTATATCCATGAGGGTACGATTTCGCCGTTCAGCTACATCATTCTGCTGGGGTGTACCTGGCATTGTATACTGAGCAACGATGCCACATTCTTCCAAATACAAGGCAAAAGACTATGGTTACGACCCATTTAAGAGAATTTTCCATAATATTCTCCTCCTCTGCCAGATCTTACAACTTTAATATTTGGGTCGAGTGAGTTTCACTTCGGCTTTGTAAGTCTTAAACATGGCAAGTGAATTAGACTTTTCATGAATGAGGTAAACATATCCATAACGAGAATAGTCATCAATAAATGTGATAAAGTATCTATGACCACCAATACCTGGTGTAGGGAAAGGTCCATAAATGTCAATGTGGATAACCTTTAAAAGTCTCGTACTTCGAGTAGCACCACGTTTATTGCCTTTCACAAATTTTCCTTTAATATATTCAATACATGCGTCAAAATCTGAGAAATCTAAAGAATGAAGAATTCCATCCTTAATAAAGCGTTCCATTCTGCCTCGTGATATGTGACCTAGACATTCATGCCACAATTTAGCAAAATTTTCATTCTCTCGTTTTCTATTACCACAAGTTTTAGCAACTACATCATTCACGTTAATTGTTTTCAAGGATTTAGTAAAAGAAGTATTCAAAAGTAATTTGTAGAGGTTTCCCTCCAACAAACCAGAACCAATAACTCTAGAGTAAAGGAAAAGAGATAAGCATTTATTCTCAAACTTAAACGAATATCCATAAGCGTCAAGTCTATAAGCAGAAGTAAGGTTTCTAGTCATACTGGGAACATAAACAATATCAATTAAATCCAAATTGAAGTCACTCTCCAAAACTAAACGGAGAGTTCCTACAGCTGCAACTTGAGCTTTCTCTCCATTTCCTACTAGCACATTACGGTCCCCTTTGTTTAACTTCTTCACGGAAAGGAATCCCTACAATGAATTAGTTATGTGCACAGTTGCACATGTGTCAACTCACCATGTATTTAAAGGAGCATCAATTGTTTAAGACTCATAACAAACGCAAATAGATAAATTACCTTTCTTTTCCAACCACTCTCTGAATTTATGACATTCTTCCTCATATGTCCTTTATCTTTACAAAAGTGACACCTGGGACCAGAAGAACCCTTGGTACCAGAAGAGCTTGCCTTGTCAAACTTGGTTACAGAAGCACTCTTATTCCCTTGCACGCTACCTTTGCCAAATTTCTTTCCTTTTCCTTTAGATGGACCAGTTATGGCAACGTGAGCACTATCAGGTTGTTCAGATTTTAGCCTATCTTCTTCTTGGACACACATGGAAATCAACTCGCTCATCTTCCAGTTCTCTTTCTGCGTGTTATAGTTGATCTTAAAAGGACCAAACTACGCAGGAAGGGAAGTCATAATAAAGTGCACGAGAAAACCTTCAGAGATTTCCATGTCCAAACCTTTTAGTTGAGAAGCCATATCATTCATCCGTAAAATATGCTCACGAACACCGTTGAATCCACTATACTTGAGTGTAACCATTTTAGTGATGAGAGTAGTAGCATGTGCCTTGGAAGAACCCTGAAACTGTACGTTCTTCAATATGAGCAAGGTACAACTTAGCATTATCCGAGTCAGGAATGGCTCCGCGAATAGCAGTCGTAATGGAGCCTTTCATAATCATTAGGGATATGCGGTTGGAACGCTCCCACTTTTCATAAGCCGCCTTTTGCTTAGTAGAGCTTTCAGTCGTAAGGGCGGCAGGAGCGTCAACCCGTAAAGCATAATTCAAATCCATAACTCCAAGAATTATGCTAATCTACTCTTTCCATTTTCTAAAATTGGTGCCGCTCAATGATTCAATAGAGGAAATTAAAGATAGCCAGTAATTGCAGTAGGACTATACGCTAAATAATAACAATAATCATGCACGTTAGTAACAAAATCCACATGATGAAAACAGTTAGTTCATCATTTAACATACTAAAATACATTGAGGGATAAATAATTTATTTGTATGAAAAAGGTAAATACACAAAACCTTTCTCAAAAGGAAAAATTAGCATATCACTTATAACCTTCCGTTGGGCCGGTTATTAAATACAAGTGTTTTTCCATCCTTAACAATTTGGAAATCATGAAAAGCAACATGAGCACGAATTATATCACCGTTGGGCAGAAAATAATTTGACCAATGCAACTTATTATTTCCTTTCTTTCCGCTTAAAAATTAAAATATAATCATCTGTTGGGCCGATTAATATTTTAATTAATAAGCGTAAAGTGATGTAGTTTATCATTATCTCAACTTATAAAAGATAATAAATTCCGTTGGGCCGCTTACTGCCAAAATAAGTAAGAATCACTAATTATTTCAAGTTCATTATCATAGTCTAGACATGTCAAACGAAACATAAGGTTTTAGCATAATCTCGTAATTTTAGACTAATTCCTGAAATTATAAAAATATTGGCACGTTATATTCATCGGTATCCCTAAATAAATTAATATTAAAACATAAGCGGCGTTACAAATTTTATTTTGTAAGGCCCTACACAAGTCCTGTCAAAATCCATGTTTTAAAATGGCCAAAACAGGCCCAATCAGTAAGCTACAGGCCCACTTTTAAGTAGCCAAAACAGACTATTTCGGAGGCCTAAACAGGCTATACCAACTGGCCAAACAGGCCCAATTCTCTGGCCTATTCACAGCCCAAACAGGCTTAAGTCTGGCCTTTTCGGCCCAATTTCGCGGTAGACAGCAGACCCTTTAACGGGCCTTTTACGGCCCAATTCCTCTGGCCTATTCAACACAGCCACCATCAGGCCACTCGGGCCAATTGCCACAGGCCTATATAATCTGGGCCATTGTAACAGGCCCAAGTTCATAATTTTTGCTAGGCCAAATTTAATGATCCATATGGCCCTTTGCTGGGCCAAAACATAACACCAACAGGCAGCCACATGCCTTTCGGCTGGGCCAATGCCACAATCCAAATTCATAACCTAAGAATTTGGCAACTGACACAACCTTCGGCGCAGCAGCCCCCATTTTTTTTTATTCTTACGTTAACATTAAACATAATCCGACAAATATTCCAAGAATCTTAAAGGAAAAGTTATATGTTCATGCAATTGATTAACGTGGCTCTGATACCACATGTTAGAATTATTTCATTCATCTTGACCACATAATCAAGATCATTAGAATCTTACAATAGCATAAACATAAGAACAATAAGGTTTTGAACTCACCAGAATCGAAGGAAGTCATAAATTGCCAAAAGTTTTATTCCGATGATGAAAGAACGCTAAGATGCGGAAGCGAACACATACCCTTTAGTATTGATCTTTATTACTCTTCTCTATTCTTGATGATGGAATAGAGTTGCGTATTTTTTTCTTTAGTCTGAGAGGCAAAAGAGTGACCAAACATTATGATGCCCTAACCTGCAAGAAAAAGAGAAATTTATATAGAGAGAGTAGTGAGATCAATCCTAAATCTTGCCAAATATCAACCGTCCATCAAAGTTAAAAGATTAGGGTCTATAAGCCTTTTATACACTATAAATCATTAGTGTATTGGATGCTAAATTAAATAGGACCATAATGTTATTTAGCAAATATAATTAATTAATTTCCAAGTCAAATAAATAGTCAACATCAGTATGACCCGTTAGACCACTTAATCATGTTATAGTTAATTTAAGTTTAGGGCTAATTATACCTATGTCCCTGATGTTTGTGTGTAATTACAGGTAAGGACAATAGTTTCGAGTAATTACACTTATGTCTGCTGACCAGACGAAAACCTAAAAATCCTAACGGTTTTGATGAAAAGACTGTATTGCCCCTAAGTTGGAACCTTATTTTTTTTCTAATGCTATTACTTTATATATATAAAAAAAGACTTTACTGATTCATCTTTATTTTGCTCTTAACCTCCCCACCCCTACCCCTCCTCCCCCAACCCCAACCCCTGCCCACCCCATCTGCATCCCCCTTCCTCGTCACCCACCCACCCCGTCTTCCTCCCCTTCCCAGCGCCGCACCCCGCCTACCTCCCCTTCCCCGTCTACCTCCCCCTTCCCCGTCACCCGCAAACCCCGTCTTCCTCCCCTTCCCCGGCGCCGCACCCCGCCTCCCCCTTCCCCGTCACCCCGTCTACCTCCCCCTTCCCCGTCACCCGCCAACCCCATCTTCTTCCCCTTCCCCGGCGATGCACCCCGCCTGCCTCCCCCATCCGCAGCGCTGCACCCCGATCTTCCTCCCCCGTCCCCGGTGCATGTGAGCAATAGTAAGTGGCGATGGCAATGAGAAGTGGAGGGCTTTGAAACCCTAAATTGAAAATTAGGGCAAGGATTTCAAATTAGGGTTTTGGAACCCTAATTTGGAAATTAGGGTTTTGATCAGATTGGGAAATTGTAGATTCAGCCCTAATCCTTAAATTAAAGGTTAAAATCTTAATTTAAAATATTTAAAAATATTCTGTATATACAATACAAGGGGTAATATTGTCATTTTAGAAGTCTGTATTGATGACATCATAAAAAAGTATAATTTTTTTACGGAACCCTAACGGATGGATACGGGGGATACATTTGAAACACGTTTGGTTACAGAATGTTACATTTTGAAACTTTGTGTCCTTGACTGTAATTACCCCCCCTTAAGTTTATTATAATGTAATAAATGTGAATATATTTACAAATAACATAATCATTGTAAAAAAATTATTAATGTAATATATAAGATTAATAGTACAATTATAGGACAATTTTTTGCTTTGGTAATACCGTAAAATAATCAAAGTGATTACATGGCATATATCAGATTTTGAAAGTAAATCACGTACGTATTAAAAAAGGGTACAAGTAAATCAAATAATTCTTAATTATTATATTTGAGAACATTTAAAACATTTAGAATGTAAAAAAATATCTATGTAATTATACAAAACAAACGATTAACCACTTTGTTTTTGCATAGGGTTTTATGATCAATGAAATGACTTTTTTATACTTAATTTAATTTATACTTAAATTAAATTTTCATGATAAAAAAAACTGTGAGTGCACTTAGTAGATATAAAAAAACTATAACTTAGTGACAAGTCATTAAAGATGTAGAAAATAATTCAAACACTTCGAAATAAGGACACATCATATTCATCAATTTAATTTTATCATTACTAGCATCTTACAAGAATTAAAGCAACACGCGCGCGCGCGCGGGCACACACACACACACGTCTCTCTCTCTCTCTCTCTCTCTCTCTATATATATATATATATATATATATATATAACGGACGACGAAAATCGTCTGCTACATTATATAGCGGACGGACAAATAGCGCTAGCAACTTGCTAGCGTTATCAACGGATCAACTCCCATATATATATATATATATATATATATATATATATATATATATATATATATATATATATATATATAACGGACGACGAAAAACCGTCTGCTACATAATTGGTCGGACGGCCAAATAGCGCTAGCAACTTGCTAGCGTTATCAACGGATCAACTCCCATATATATATATATATATATATATATATATATAGCTGATCTG
>JAVXUO010000832.1:0-66296 GCA_033065855.1 Escallonia rubra
CTTAACAGCAAAAGCATCCCGCAGAATCAATCAATAAGCATAATGTACCTACATTCCAGTAAACCAGTTTCTACTTGGCAATCTTTGGTTCGGTTACTCTTAAGACATTCCATGCACAATGATAGTATACTGACCAGTAGGATTAAGATTCCACACAAAATTGTCAGCGAAAACAGGGTTAAACAATTGTGAGATTCGAATGACGCTCCAAAATAATCTCAGATACCTTAGCATCCTTATTGTTGATAATAGTGTAGTACATACACTAATAAGTAACAAGGTGTGTAGATAACAAGATATAAATATCAACAATATACTTGCACATCATCATCCTGCCAGTAAGTAACCAAGGTGTTCCACTGGTCCCTATCACCCTAGTCTCTTGTGCAATTTTCCTTTGGGATCCTGGAATGTCATTTGGATCAAAATATTCTTTCTCACTTTACATTTCCACTTCCTCCACTTCTTATTACAACATTAGTCATGATAGCCTCCTTTGCAAGCGGATGATCTATGGTGAATGTGGTGAATCTTTTCTGCGAGCAAGAACAAAGTAGAACACCAATTAGCGTTTGAAGAAATGTTGGCGTGATAAAGCAAGACCTAAGCCTAGAGATCAACCACTGATTTAGCATAAGGTTTAATTGATAAGTGGTAAAGAATGCACAACCGCACTTGACAGTAGTTAAGATACTGAAACAACAAAATTCAGATATGTCACATGCTAGTAGCATCACAATAAAATAGGCAACTAGTTGCTTCAGTGGGAAAAAAAAGCACATTCAAATGAAGGACCCTTACCATCTCTTCAGCTTAGTAGCTCAAATAGCCTATGAAAGACTCTAGACCTAAAACATAATTTCTTCAGCTTAAACTAAACATTTCAGCTTAAAACAGAATGTTGCAGCCTATGAACATTCAGCTTATATCAGTGTAAAAACAGCTTAAATCTGCTTTATTTGTTTCCACTAATTTGCTGAGTCTAGCTCTGAAGTTTTTGCCTTTAAATTCCTCTATTGAACCTGAGAAACGAGGACCATCCATTAAACTGAGTTCTAGTGTTGATTCTAGTTAAAACTGTTGTCCAAATTTCTCTAGGAAATTGACAAGCAATGAAGACATGCTTGATAGTATCTTAGTGAATTGTGTAGAAAGTACAGGTACCTCTGCTAGCACAAAACTTAGGACTTTTTAATCACTTTTGAGTGTACATACTCGATTGACCTTTACACTGGGGAATGTACAAGACTTGAAAGAAAAGGAAAAAGGATATATTGCAGGAAAAGTCTTGTATATTTAGCCTTGCATGTCACAAAATGCGCACATGTTGAAGTGTTGAATTGCTAAGAATCATATAGTATGCTTAATAAAGAATCTTATGCCTCAATCTCTGACCAAGCTGAATACTTATACTTCTGAGGTACTGAATTCCAGTCACGATAATTGATTGGTAAAAGGTTGGACATGCGAGCCACACACCCAACAAAAGAACCGAGCTCATCATTTGCTCCGGTAATCCAACATCCATCATCATCATACCCAACATGGACATGCGTTTCCCTTGCCTATTCTGTTTTCTCATTGTTGGCTCCCGTTTCTTCGAAGATCTAGTACTTGAAATAAAATAAAACATACTAAACAAAATGAACCCTGTAATTATGACTTGTAGCAATAATAAAACCTATACCCTAGCTATGTCTGTAGCTGCTCTTTGGACTTTTTCTTGATTTTACAGATTTAGATCAATAAACGCTTGAACACGAGAGACCCTTTGATCATGGTCTTATCAAATATTTAGCCAGCCTATTGCATGATTAGTCCATATCATGGCAATAGGCTGTGATCATGCTCTGGACTTATCATGGCAATAGGCTATGATCATGGTTTTATCGTATCTCATGAACACACCATCATCAATCGATTCAATTATCAAACATAGTTTAGACTATTTATTTTTTTCAAGTTGCATATTTCTAAGCAACATAGTTTAGCTGAGAAGTAGATGCCAAGATGGACATATGATAAAAGAATACGTTGTTAAACTAAGAAAGAATGTCTAAAGGAATTCGTCTTACATGATCTGAAACTATAAAAAACAACGAAATAACCAATATTACATAAGATAGGCTAGTTTCAAGTATAACCAAAAAGTGTTCCCATGAAAAGCTAATTGACCAAACATAATTAGTGACGACCCCAAGTAGTTTGGATAAAATATTCTTCCGAGTCAAGTTCGTACATTAAGCAAGTCAAGATGAATAGCTTACTCATGAATGAAAGACTATGAATTGCTCTGTCATCTTGGGACTGTTTGTACACTAAGCAAGTTAAAATACTTTTTAGTATCAGATCGGACGACCAAGTTAAATTAGGTCCTAACCAACCATGCCATGGTCCTGCCTTTAAGGATGTGGAGGTAGTCCTCCTCCTATGGTTTTGGCAGGTTCATCCAGCTCATATTGCTGTTCTAGCAGTTTATGGTGTTGAACAGTTCTAGAGTTTATTTGGTTCCTGTCTTTGAAGTCCATGTATGACAAAACTCGCATCACGTGCCATGTATGTACTGTAGATCACATACTGGTAGTTCACTGAGATTGTAAAAACATTCTGTGTGATTATAACCATTCCAGGATTAAGATAATTTCCATTGTTTAGCCCCAGGTCGTTCTACGAACAATCATGAACGCACTAGGTGCAACCAACAGAAACTGCAAGCTGGCAGCTCGGCTTTTGACGTTGGATTCAAAGATTGTAAAGAGTTTCCTTATCCCGTTCAGGGAAATTAAGGTTGTGAAAGTTCTTTGCTTTGGTTGTTCACTTCAAGAATTTCCTTCTTAAAATGATAACCACCTAAATTAAGGCACATTTGCCAATAATGTCCCTGTTATATTTGCTTTCTACTTCCATGGTTTCTCTATGTTCTTCCTATCCTTCGTCTTAGGCATGCAGATTAATGTTTGGGAGTGTTTCTGCTATCCAGTGATTTTTAAAATGATGAAGATTACCTTCGAGAAATGTTGATTAACACTACCGCCTACATATTTGTGTACCTCGGAGCAATGCAGTTTATAGTTCACAACCCAAGGCCTGCAGGAAACTATTTCATTTTTCCGAATGTAAACTCGATCACCTACTTCTTTGGCCCTTCAAAATCCGAACATAGAAATTTGACCTGAACCGCACGTGTCTGTTTTTATTTCCCATATTAGACATGCATCGGGCCATCACTAGCACAGAAGTCTCAACCTTAAGCATTTTTCCCTTGTTGGGTATCCAAGGCATTAGCTCTATCGCTGACATATAAAGGGGTTGCACCTTATTATTTAGCACTTTGTTCGTTATGACATTTGAATGGTTTCTGACAAAATTACAGGTTGAGTGCACAAAACCGAAGGATGATGGTATTCTGGCATCTTTTGTTGGGTTCACTTTAGAGCGTGACAACGCTCGAGGCCCTATGAAAGGAGGAATCAGATACCACCCAGAGGTTGGTTCAAAATCCTGAACCTTTAAAAACATGGGAAGAGCAGATGCTAAGTCAGAGTCAATTGAGTTTCAAGCTATCAGCCTTCTTCAACACGGCTGCTATATTATTCATACTCTTCTTTTCTATGCTTTCAGCTGATCAATACTTTCTCATATGGATTCATCGAGCGAATAACTTCTTAATTTGAGGTTCCTTTCCCTAGTTTCAGTAAGTTAAAATTCCGGATAATGTAGGTTGACCCTGATGAAGTGAACGCTCTAGCACAACTGATGACATGGAAGACGTCAGTAGGCAATGTACTATATGACGAGGCCAAATGAGTGATATATAGGATGTGATCCAGGTAAATTACGCATCTCTGAGTTAGAACGACTTACCATAACTGATTAGTTGCCTATTGTACCTTATGTTAGAATTATTTCATTCATCTTGGCTCCATAATCAAGATCATTAGAATCTTACAATAGTATAAACATAAGAATAAAAGGGTTTTGAACTCACCGAAATCGAAGGAAGCGATAGATTACCAAAAGCTTTATTCCGATGATGAAAGAACGCCAAGATGCGGAAGCGAACACGTACCCTTTGGTATTGATCTTCACTACTCTTCTCTATTCTCGATGATGGAATATAATGGTGTTTCTTTAGTCTAGGAGGTAAAAGAGTGACCAAACATTATGACATCCTAACCTCCAAGAAAAAGAGATATTTATATAAAGAGAGTAGTGGGATCAACCCTAAAGCCTGTCAAATCTCAACCGTCCATCAAAGTTAAGAGATTAGGGTCTATAAGTCTTTTATACACTATAAATCATTAGTGTATTGGATGCTAAATTAAATAGGCCCATAATGTTATTTAGCCAATATAATTAATTAATATCCAAGTCAACATTAATATGACCGTTAGGCCACTTAATTAGATTGGACCGATCAATTCCAACATTCTCCCACTTGGCCAAGGGTTATACTAAGGTTAATGTCATAAGTTTTGACATAACGAAATTGAACAAAAGATCCTGTAAGTTAGGCCAAATTTAACAAAAATACTAAAATGAATCGAAGATGATATCCATGCCTCTCAATGCCACAACACCACCATTCTCTGGTTACAATCACAGAATTGCCAAAATATGACAGTCAAACATCGTAGTAGACATGAACTGTATCGTTCCATAATAAATAACAATATGAACGAGTTCATGTGATCCTTACATGAGTGTTTGTTTCAAAATACTTCAAATGTGCATTTTTAATGAGAAGTAACAAATCATAATCATAATATCCAGAGGCCAAAACAAAAGGTGATCACATAAATAAATGTCTCAAACCAAAAACCCATCATTGAAGGGAAAAACTATCAACCAAACCCATGCTAGCAACATGTTTTCGAAAGAGAGTGGGTGGTAAGCCTTTCGTCATGGGATCTGCCAACATAACGATCGTACTGATATGCTGAATAGATACTATTTGATTCTGAATTCGTTCCCTCATAACAAGACACTTAATCTCAATATGTTTCGTTCCACCACTTGATTTGTTGTTCTTGGAAAAGAAAACAGCAGCATGATTGTCACATAATATCTTTAGTGGTCTCGAAATGGTGTCAACCATTTTAAGTCCCGTAATGAAGTTCCTCAACCATACACCATGACATGAAGTCTCAAAACATGCCACAAACTCTGCCTCCATGGTATGAGAAGCCACTAATGACTGCTTAGCACTCTTCCATGAAACAGGTCCTTCTGCGAGCATGAAGACATAACCTGATGTGGATTTCAGGGAATCTACACACCCTGCATAATCGGAATCGGAATAACCAATAGGTAAGCATGAAATCCTTGGTACCCTGTAAGTAGCGCATAACTTTCTTGGCTGCTTTCCAATGACCCAATCCTGGGTTTATTTGGTAACGTCCAAGCATGCCAACAGCATAAACTATATCTGGGCGAGTACAGACTTGAGCATACATAAGACTCTCTACTGCTGATGCATAGGGAATACGCTCCATTTCGTCTTGCTCCAGTTGGTTCCTAGGACATTGTAGCAAACTAAATTTGTCACCCTTAACAACAGGGGCAACAGTGGGAGCACAATTTTGCGTATTGAACATTTTCAGAACCTTATCAATATAGGCTCTTTGGGACAATTCCAATATTCCATGAGACTTATCTCGGTGAATCTCGATGCCTATAACATAAGAGGCCTCTCCAAGATCTTTCATATCAAAATTGTTAGACAGAAATTTTTTGGTCTCATGCAACATATGCATTTCACTACTAGCAAGTAAGATATCATCTACATACAAAACTAGAATGATAAACTTACTCCCACTGATCTTTAGGTATATACATTGGTCCACTGCATTTTCTTTAAAGCCAAATTTACTAATCACATCATGGAACTTAACCATTGTCTAGAGGCTTGCGTTAATCCGTATATGAATTTCTTCAACATACATTTCATATGTTCCTTGCCTTCAAACATAAATCCTTCTGGTTTCATCATATAGACATTTTCATGCACGTCACCATTAAGAAATGCAGTCTTCATGCATCCATTTAGAGCTACATCCATTTGATGTAGCTCTAAATCATAATGAGCCACTAAAGCCATGACTATTAGAAAGGAATCTTTTTTCGTCATAGGAGAAAATGTTTCATTATAATCTATCCCCTCCCTTTGAGTGAAACCTTTAGCGACGAGTCTAGCCTTGTATCTTTCGACATTACCTTTAGAATCTAGCTTAGTTTTGTAGACCCATTTACAGCCTACAGCTTTGGCCCCTTCAGGCAAGTCAACAAGGTCCCAAACTTCATTTATTTTCATTGACTCTAACTCATCTTTCATGGCCTCAAGCCATTGAGTTGAGTGAACACTCATAATAGATTCTTTAAAGGATGTAGGATAATTTCCTATGCCTAGATTATAGTCACCCTCATCTAGGTACACAATATAGTCATCAGAGATGGTTGTCCGTCTCTCTCTTCCTGACCTTTGAAGAGGTTGCTTATTAGCAGGAATTGGAGCAGGATCCATAATAAGGGGCACATCATTAGTCACTACCTCGGGTGCATCGTTATCCTCTATATGAGGTAATGGCTCACCAACCTTTTGGATAATAGAAATAGAAACACGATCCTGAATTTCCTCAAGGTTTATTATTCTTGGTGTACTACTCCCACTATACTCGACATCTTAAAAAAATACTGCATGCCTAATTTCAACAATTCTACTAGTATGTGATGGACAGTAAAATCTGAAACCCTTAGACCTTTTAGGGTCACCTATAAAATGACAACTTATGGTCTTGAGATCGAATTTCTTAGTATGTGGATTGTAAACTTTTGCTTCAGCTAAACAGCCCCACACATGAAAATATTCTAAACTTGGTTTCCTCTGTGTCCACAATTCAAAAGGTGTTTTAGGCACAGACTTATGGGGAACCCTGTTAAGAATATGCACAGCTATTTTAAGTGCTTCAACCCATAAAAACTCTGGTAGAGTGCTTTGACATATCATACTTCGTACTATATCCATGAGGGTACGATTTCGCCGTTTAGCTACATCATTCTGCTGGGGTATACCTGGCATTGTATACTGAGCAACGATGCCACATTCTTCCAAATACAAGGCAAAAGACTATGGTTACGACCCATTTCAGAGAATTTTCCATAATATTCTCCTCCTCTGCCAGATCTTACAACTTTAATATTTGGGTCGAGTGAGTTTCACTTCGGCTTTGTAAGTCTTAAACATGGCAAGTGAATTAGACTTTTCATGAATGAGGTAAACATATCCATAACGAGAATAGTCATCAATAAATGTGATAAAGTATCTATGACCACCAATACCTGGTGTAGGGAAAGGTCCATAAATGTCAACGTGGATAACCTTTAAAAGTCTCGTACTTCGAGTGGCACCACGTTTATTGCCTTTCACAAATTTTCCTTTAATATATTCAATACATGCGTCAAAATCTGAGAAATCTAAAGAATGAAGAATTCCATCCTTAATAAGGCGTTCCATTCTGCCTCGTGATATGTGACCTAGACATTCATGCCACAATTTAGCAAAATTTTCATTCTCTTGTTTTCTCTTACCACAAGTTTTAGCAACTACATCATTCACGTTAATTGTTTTCAAGGATTCAGTAAAAGAAGTATTCAAAAGTAATTTGTAGAGGTTTCCCTCCAACAAACCAGAACCAATAACTCTAGAGTAAAAGAAAAGAGAGAAGCCTTTTATTCTCAAACTTAAACGAATATCCATAAACGTCAAGTCTAGAAGCAGAAGTAAGGTTTCTAGTCATACTGGGAACATAAACAATGTCAATTAAAACCAAATTGAAGCCACTCTCCAAAACTAAACGGAGAGTTCCTACAGCTTCAACTTGAGCTTTCTCTCCATTTTCTACTAGCACATTACGGTCCCCTTTGTTTAACTTCTTCACGGAAAGGAATCCCTACAATGAATTAGTTATGTGCACAGTTGCACATGTGTCAACTCACCATGTATTTAAAGGAGCATCAATTGTTTAAGACTCATAACAAACGCAAATAGATAAATTACCTTTCTTTTCCAACCACTCTCTGAATTTATGACATTCTTCCTCATATGTCCTTTATCTTTACAAAAGTGACACCTGGGACCAGAAGAACCCTTGGTACCAGAAGAGCTTGCCTTGTCAGACTTGGTTACAGAAGCACTCTTATTCCCTTGTACGCTACCTTTGCCAATTTCTTTCCTTTTCCTTTAGATGGACCAGTTATGCAACGTGAGCACTATCAGGTTGTTCAAACTTTAGCCTATCTTCTTCTTGGACACACATGGAAATCAACTCGCTCATCTTCTAGTTCTCTTTCTGCGTGTTATAGTTGATCTTAAAAGGACCAAACTACGCAGGAAGGGAAGTCATAATAAAATGCACGAGAAAACCTTCAGAGATTTCCATCTCCAAACCTTTTAGTTGAGAAGCCATATCATTCATCCGTAAAATATGCTCACGAACACCGTTAAATCCACTATACTTGAGTGTAACCATTTTAGTTATGAGAGTAGTAGCATGTGCCTTGGAAGAACCCTGAAACTGTACGTTCTTCAATATGAGCAAGGTACAGCTTAGCATTATCCGAGTCAGGAATGGCTCCGCGAATGGCAGTCGTAATGGAGCCTTTCATAATCATTAGGGATATGCGGTTGGAACGCTCCCACTTTTCATAAGCCGGCTTTTGCTTAGTAGAGCTTTCAGTCGTAAGGGCAGCAGGAGCGTCAACCCGTAAAGCATAATTCAAATCCATAACTCCAAGAATTATGCTAATCTACTCTTTCCATTTTCTAAAATTGGTGCCGCTCAATGATTCAATAGAGAAAATTAAAGATAGCCAGTAATTGCAGTAGGACTATACGCTAAATAATAACAATAATCATGCACGTTAGTAACAAAATCCACATGATGAAAACAGTTAGTTCATCATTTAACATACTAAAATACATTGAGGGATAAACAACTTATTTGTATGAAAAAGGTAAATACACAAAATCTTTCTCAAAAGGAAAAATTAGCATATCACTTATAACCTTCCGTTGGGCCGGTTATTAAATACAAGTGTTTTTCCATCCTTAACAATTTGGAAATCATGAAAAGCAACATGAGCACGAATTATATCACCGTTGGGCAGAAAATAATTTGACCCATGCAACTTATTATTTCCTTTCTTTCCGCTTAAAAATTAAAATATAATCATCTGTTGGGCCGATTAATATTTTAATTAATAAGCGTAAAGTGATGTAGTTTATCATTATCTCAACTTATAAAAGATAATAAATTCCGTTGGGCCGCTTACTGCCAAAATAAGTAAGAATCACTAATTATTTCAAGTTCATTATCATAGTCTAGACATGTCAAACGAAGCATAAGGTTTTAGCATAATCTCGTAATTTTAGACTAATTCCTGAAATTATAAAAATATTGGCACATTATATTCAACAGTATCCCTAAATAAACCAATATTAAAACATAAGCGGCGTTACAAATTTTTATTTTGTAAGGCCCTACACAAGTCCTGTCAAAATCCATGTTTTAAAATGGCCAAAACAGGCCCAATCAGTAAGCTACGGGCCCACTTTTAAGTAGCCAAAACAGACTATTTCGGAGGCCTAAACAGGCTATACCAACTGGCCAAACAGGCCCAATTCTCTGGTCTATTCACAGCCCAAACAGGCTTAAGTCTGGCCTTTTCGGCCCAATCTCGCGGTAGACAGCAGACCCTTTAACGGGCCTTTTACGGCCCAATTCCTCTGGCATATTCAATACAGCCACCATCAGGCCACTCGGGCCAATTGCCACAGGCCTATATAATCGAGGCCATTGTAACAGGCCCAAGTTCATAATTTTTGCTAGGCCAAATTTAATGATCCATATGGCCCTTTGCTGGGCCAAAACATAACACCAACAGGCAGCCACATGCCTTTCGGCTGGGCCAATGCCACAGCCCAAATTCATAACCTAAGAATTTGGCAACTGACACAACCTTCGGCGCAGCAGCCCCCATTTTTTTTTATTCTTACGTTAACATTAAACATAATCCAACAAATATTCCAAGAATCTTAAAGGAAAAGTTCTATGTTCATGCAATTGATTAACGTGGCTCTGATACCAGATGTTAGAATTATTTCATTCATCTTGACCACATAATCAAGATCATTAGAATCTTACAATAGCATAAACATAAGAACAATAAGGTTTTGAACCCACCAGAATCGAAGGACGTAATCGATGTAATTATTTGTTAATATAGTATATTAACTTTTATAATCCTTTTAATAAAATAAAAAAGGACGTTATTTTTTGGATAGAACCACAAACAACAAATCACTGTACAATTATTTAGTTTTGCAGAAACTATGTATATTAGAAAGCCTTATACAACTTGAGAACTAATTCTAAAAAACTATATACTAATTTTTTAGGATTTAATTCTGACTATTGTGTCCTTAAAACTAACTGTCTCATGCGACGATAAAAATTTATATGACTAGAAAACAAAAATCACATATGAGATTTAGAAGGAAAAAATCATGTTATAGTTAATTTAAGTTTAGGGCTAATTATACCTATGTCCCTGATGTTTGTGTGTAATTACAGGTAAGGACAATAGTTTCGAGTAATTACACTTATGTCTGCTGACCAGACGAAAACCTAAAAATCCTAACGGTTTTGATGAAAAGACTGTATTGCCCCTAAGTTGGAACCTTATTTTTTTTCTAATGCTATTACTTTATATATATAAAAAAAGACTTTACTGATTCATCTTTATTTTGCTCTTAACCTCCCCACCCCTACCCCTCCTCCCCCCAACCCCAACCCCTGCCCACCCCATCTGCATCCCCCTTCCTCGTCACCCACCCACCCCGTCTTCCTCCCCTTCCCAGGCGCCGCACCCCGCCTACCTCCCCTTTCCCCGTCTACCTCCCCCTTCCCCGTCACCCGCAAACCCCGTCTTCCTCCCCTTCCCCGGCGCCGCACCCCGCCTGCCTCCCCCTTCCCCGTCACCCCGTCTACCTCCCCCTTCCCCGTCACCCGCCAACCCCATCTTCTTCCCCTTCCCCGGCGATGCACCCTGCCTGCCTCCCCCATCCGCAGCGCTGCACCCCGATCTTCCTCCCCCGTCCCCGGTGCATGTGAGCAATAGTAAGTGGCGATGGCAATGAGAAGTGGAGGGCTTTGAAACCCTAAATTGAAAATTAGGGCAAGGATTTCAAATTAGGGTTTTGGAACCCTAATTTGGAAATTAGGGTTTTGATCAGATTGGGAAATTGTAGATTCAGCCCTAATCCTTAAATTAAAGGTTAAAATCTTAATTTAAAATATTTAAAAATATTCTGTATATACAATACAAGGGGTAATATTGTCATTTTAAAAGTCTGTATTGATGACATCATAAAAAAGTATAATTTTTGGACGGAACCCTAACAGATGGATACGGGTGATACATTTAAAACACGTTTGGTCACAGAATGTTACATTTTGAAACTTTGTGTCATTGACTGTAATTACCCCCCTTAAGTTTATTATAATGTAATAAATGTGAATATATTTACAAATAACATAATCATTGTAAAAAATTATTAATGTAATATATAAGATTAATAGTACAATTATAGGACAATTTTTTGCTTTGGTAATACCGTAAAATAATCAAAGTGATTACATGGCATATATCAGATTTTGAAAGTAAATCACGTATGTATTAAAAAAAGGTACAAGTAAATCAAATAATTCTTAATTATTATATTTGAGAACATTTAAAACCTTTAGAATGTAAAAAAAATATCTATGTAATTATACAAAACAAACGATTAACCACTTTGTTTTTGCATAGGGTTTTATGATCAATGAAATGACTTTTTTATACTTAATTTAATTTATACTTAATTAAATTTTCATGATAAAAAAAACTATGAGTGAACTTAGTAGATATAAAAAAACTATAACTTAGTGACAAGTCATTAAAGATGTAGAAAATAATTCAAACACTTCAAAATAAGGACACATCATATTCATCAATTGAATTTTATCATTACTAGCATCTTACAAGAATTAAAGCAACACGCGCGCGCGCGCGGGCACACACACACACACACACACACGTCTCTCTCTCTCTCTCTCTATATATATATATATATATATATATATATATATATATAACGGACGACGAAAAACCGTCTGCTACATAATGTAGCGGACGGCCAAACAGCCCTAGCAACTTGCTAGCGTTATCAACGGATCAACTCCCATATATATATATATATATATATATATATATATATATATATATATATATATATATATATAACGGACGACGAAAAACCGTCTGCTACATAATGTAGCGGACGGCCAAACAGCCCTAGCAACTTGCTAGCGTTATCAACGGATCAACTCCCATATATATATATATATATATATATATATATAGAGCTGATCTGTTGACCGCGTGGGCAACTTGGGTTACGTTGCCCGCGCGATCTGGTCGTCCACAAGCGATCTGTGGACGATCCAGATCTTTATTAACGTTTTTTAAGTCCGTCCGCTACATTATGTAGCGGACGATATTTTAACAAAAATACCCTCCAGCTTGAGGGACTCACAGGATGTACAGTACACATCCGCTACATTATGTAGCGAATGAGGGAGTCACAGGTTCTTCGTTCCAAATCGAACACCCACTATCATAAGCATACGCAGTGCAAGAGCAGTTATTAAAACAATTAGATTCACATTATGTAGCACTCCCAACTGCCACAAATTATGAATGTTCAGGTAAATCCATACCAGGATTCATAAAAAAACTTGTCTTTCTCCATTTTAGTTGTGCTATTGCTCTCACATTGTAAATGATTTTTCCTCACACACCCACCAGAATAGTTGCTCAGATTCCATTGCAAATGTGTTTCTCCCCGTTATATACTCGCAATTTGGACAAAGCTCAAGAGAAAACAGTCCTGGTGCAGGATCTTCTGAATTCTTCCATGAGTCCTAATAGCGGCGCTGCCGGAACCGTGAGTCATAAAACCAATCACCACCCTACTGCCGTCGCGACCAATATCAGTGCCGTTGCCAAACGATCGGCGCCCCAAATATATTGCCAGAAAGGGCCTCCGCAAAGGTGCCTCCTTCTCCGTTCACCCCTGCCGCAATCAACACCACTTCTGTCCACCTCATCGGATGTAGTCTTCTCCAGATTAAGTACTGTATGGTTGAGATATGGTGGTTGGTGGTCCTTGGTCTGGTGGGCGGTGGTGGAGAAAGAGAGAAGAGAGAGAGAGAGAGAGAGAGAGAGCCTCGGGGACCTAACCAATACAAAGAAAAGAAAGAGATATGGTAGGAGAGGAAGAGGGGACAGGGGCAAAAAAGTCATATATTCTGTCCACTACATTATGTAGCAGACATAGTTAAAAAAACGTAAAAAAAAAAAGATTTGGACCGTCTATAACTCGCGTATGGATGGCCAGATCGCGCTGGCAACTTAGCCTAAGTTGTCCGCGCGGTCAACGGATCAGCTCATATATATATATAATCATTCTATCAATTTTATTTTTGCAGACAATAATAACTTATTCGAAAGTAATAAGGTGTTTACATAAGTCCTGTTAAATTTGAAATGCAACTTTATATTATATATATTTCTACTTAATCATTATAATAACCTTCGAAAAATATGTAACACCTGAAAAAATTTGAAGTTATGGAATTATACTCATATATAACATCTACAATTCAAAAGAGATACGTCATACCTGACCACTTTTTTTATTTCAACCACAATTCTATTCGTTATTTAACTCTATATGACACTAGCATGACTATTCTATTACTATAAGTGCTAAGATAATATTCATTTAAAAATATTAATTGACAACTTAAAGTAAAAGCTTAAAGAAGGCAAATATCTAAAGGCTCAACTGTGTCGCTATCTATTCTTTATAGCCAAATAAGAATTTTTTTGAATAATGTTATTATTATTTTTTGTCTCACGATATTTGGTACACATTAATACATTCTTTAAGATTTTATGGTATACTGTATTTTATAAACCGACCCGAGCTTGGCTCGGGTTACTGGGCTTGTATCTATGTAATAATACAAAACAAATGATTAACCATATCGTTTTTGCACAGAATCTTACGATCAATGATCTTTTATTTATACTTAATTATATTTTCATAAAAAAAACTTAGTAGATATAAAAACTATAACCTGGCAATAAGTCATTCTAGATGCCAACACTTCAAAACAAGAACGCCTCATCTTCATCAATTTTATTTTATCATTACTAGCATCTTACAAGAATTAAATAAACACAGACGCACACGTGCGCGCGCGCGCACACACACACATTGAATATTACGTGGTCGTTCTGTCAAACTTATTTTTGCAGACAATAATAACCTATTTGAAAGTAATAATGTGTATACAAAAGTCCTGTTAAATTTGAAATGTAACTTTATTCCATATAGATTTTTACTTAATCATTATAATAACCTTCGAAAAACAAGTAACACCTCAAAAACTTTTTAAGTTAAAGAATTATACTCATATATAACATCTACAATTCAAAAGGGATACGTCATTACCTCATCACTTTATAATTTCAACCACCATCCTATTCGTTGTTAAGCTCTATATGGACCAACATGACTATTCTGCTACTATAAATGTTAAGACAATATTCATTTGAAATATTAATTGACAACTTAAAGTAAAAGCTTAAAGATAGCATGTATCTAGCAGCTCCATGGTGTCGCTATCTATTCTTTAAAACCAAATAAGATATCTTTTTAATAACGTTATTGTCTTTTTTGTCTCACGATATATGGTAATCGTACATATTAATCGAGTCTTTGAGACCTTATATTACACTGTATTTTATAAAACGACCCGAGCTTGACTCGGGTTACTGGACTAGTTAACTTTAAAAATAAGATGGCTGCTCGAGTTAGACCTTCTCATAATTAAATTTTTGAAGCCATTCGCTACACATTGCAATACTTGATTCTGGTAGGTTGCTTCCCTTTTGCACAAGGCGCCTGAACATAACATCTGAGTACGCATTTGGTAAAAGAAGGAAACTTAGGCTCCGTACGTTTATGTTATTCTGTACTCAAATTCTGTAATGATGGCAAAAAAATGCTCTTTTTTTTGTACTTTTATCATTTTGGATATTTGTTTTGGATACAAAATCCAAATGGTAGCGAAAAAAGGGAAAACACCTTTTTCCGGTTTTTGCCGACACAATTGAATTCATTGTTAGAAGCCTGCTGTTCACCCTTTCCCTCATCCGTCTCTCTCTTCACCGTCTCTCTCTCTTATCAATAAGCACTGTACCGTGTGTAACCCAGCGCCGAACAAGGTTCTTTGAGAAATGGATCAGCGGGTGCTCTTGGTCGACGCCGCTGTTCAGCTCTGGCAAGGCATCGGCTTGCTTCTCTCGAAATGGAGTGTGCTTCAGATGACCTCCTCGCCACATCCAGCGACTTCCTCCGTGTCTGGCGCATCTCCTCCGATGACGACAGCACCGACGGCCTCGCGGGTTCAACTCACTCTCCCTCCCCCCTCTCTCTCTCTCTTTCTCTCTCTCTCTCTAAGTCACACATATAGACACGCGCAGTAACGTTATGTGTGACTGTGTTTGAGTGCATGATTAGGGTTTTGCCATTGAAAAAATTGGGAGGAGGAGTGCGACAAATGGGAGCCTTCCGAGTTGGTTTGTCAATGGGGAAGAAGAAGAAGCAAGATGGAGAAGACACACAGATGTGTGATGATCGAAAAGGAAATTGAGAGTGTGAATAAGGAAAAACATCTTCTATGATTTGGGAATCCTCTCTGATTTGGGAATCATCCTCTATGATTTGGGATTCCTGCCGGAAAAAAGAACCCCATTGATTTGGGAATCATCCTCTATGGTTTCGGTTGACATCCTTGATGTGGGAGGAAAGATCCATTGATCGGAGCAGCAAGGGTAATACCAGAAATAATAACGGTAACAGTAATGAAAACATAAATAAAAACGGTAAACATACAAAAACAACTGAAAAAAGTAGATACAAAAAAGTGATGAAAATGATAAAAGTACGTAACCATAATTTGTGATTGGATACGAAAATATTGAAAACGAAAACACAATACAAATACACAAAACAAAAAATGTAAGCGTACGGGGCCTTAACTTCAGATAGCCCTTTCCTTTAAGTTTATAGGTTTTTTCCATTCAAAAGCTCGAACTTGAAAGACGAAGACAACAGACTAGTATAATGCAGGTATGCTTATTAGTAATACTACTACTTGCGACGGGACTTCTGGCGGCATTTAGCTCCCAGGCATCTTGGGACAGTTGCAAATATGCTAACTTGTAACAATACCCCCAGATGATGAACTTAGGAGCTCCTCCAGCAAATCGGCCCCTAAATCCTCTAACACCAACACACTTATGTCAAGTACTCGTTTCTTCTTAATCTTCTTAGTTTCCAAGATACTGGTTTTCATGATTCTTTTCACTCTATGCGCTTCCTTTAATGCTTCAGCTGGTGAGGATCCACCATCACAACAGTAGTTGACACGTCGTAGCGACTCTTGCACTCTCTCGGCTGAGAAGTTGAGGAAAGCGGAGCATCCACGGGTTGAAAACGCAGCTTGGTCATAAGCCAAAGCGGCCTCCTCTGCGCTATCAAATGTTCCGAGCCAAACCCTCTTCCCACGCCTTGTGGAATCCCTAATTTCCGCTGCATACTTCCCCCAAGGTCGTTTTCTAACACCTATATACCGCTTTTCCTTCTTAGATTTATCTTCAATCATTGTGAAAATGATTTCTTCATCTTGCTTGATTCTCTTGGAAGAAGAAGTGGAGGCTATAACATTAGATGAAAGATGATCCACCTCTGACTCGTAACTGTTGCCGATTGGAGAAAATTGTTGCGACTGAAAAGGAGTTGAATATCCCATGAGCATGGAGACCTTGGGAGGAACTCAATATTCTGGAATTGACAAGATGCAGAATCCATCTACACCCTTCATAGGAAATTAAGGTTTGAAGTCAGGCTGTCTTCTTTCTATACTTGAGATGCATGGACAAGTTGGAGTTTAATACGTATATGCTTACACAAATACACAGTTTTTTATATGCAAATTAAGGGTTGATGTTGGGCTGTCTTCGTCTGAGTTACCAAGAAAATAAAAACAATGAGACCATGAAAAAAAAAACAGAAGAAGACGTAGTTTAGAAGAACTTGGACAAGTAAGACAATCTAGCACTTGTAAAGGTTTGCAGTAGGTTTATGTTATTGCTTCGTCTTTTTGCAGTTTCTTTATATCGTGGGCAAAATGGACATGGTTTCTTCGTATCGCAAGTGTGAAGCTCTTTTTCAACTGTCTTTTTACTCGGAGAGGATGGCAGTTTTCAGCCTTTATAGGGATTCTGTTGATACATTCTAACAGCAGAGAGGAATCGTTTCTTCTGCTGATCCTTGGCTGCGGTACACAAATTTCTCTCTCCCCAATTTAAAGACCATGTAGCCGCCCTTACTTCATACCCCGTTAACCTCGAATGAAGAAGTTATCTGAAGATGTTGGTGATTGCTTGCTGGTAAGGTTCAGGATTCTTAAGGCCAAAAGGCATGTATGCCAATAGAAGACCAGAGGCCAAGTCCCACCATCACCACCTAAGAAACCTATACTTCAGCCTTTCCAGTGCTATGATTCTTTGATAGCCTTTCCAGTGCTATGATTCTTTGATAGAAGCCATAGTGTACTTTATCAATGAGGACAATCCACATTTTTTATCTTAGATATTCGGATGATGGATAAAAAATAAAATTTACTTGTAAAAAAGGTCTGCGTTTGATAGACCCTACATTTTTTGGGTTGTTAAATCAGGCTAATATCGTTGGTAGATTCACAAAATGTAAGATATAAATGTAACAATTTGAAAACAGCATTAATGACTCAACCAACAAACTAACGAAGACAACCACTGGCTCGTTCATAACGAAAGAGACTGACTGAAAACATGCATCTCCTTATTCCTCCACTGCGTTAAGGCCTTTTTCATTGATTGAATTGCATTAGCATCCTTTGATTGGCCTCCAAATGATGGCAAGTCTCCCGTCGGCCTTTGTTAAGTCTAATTATGAGCTTCGAAGATAATATTTTTCATCAGTATTATGCATTCATTCCATTTGAATTTTATGATTATCTGAGAAAATACTATACCACGTCTATTAATAGTTTCAAATTCATAGTGTACAAACCAAAAGATGAGATTTAAGCATGTCGAATCCAATGTAAACAAAGGTCATATCCAAGTCTAAGTAAGATGACAAATGAACAAATTCATTTCTACTCTACAATCTATACATATGGACTAAGAAATCGAAATTAAAAGGAAACCATATGAGAAAGAACAAAATTAGACAAAAAAAGGAACAAATCTATTTGATTTTACTTTCTCAAAATTTGAATGATTTTACTCATAAAACCTTGGGTAATTATCTTGTGTACTTCTTGTGAAACGATTACAAACATTAAGAATCTATTGCTAGAGCGAGTTGAATTAATTATTGAAGAAGTGGCAAAAAATTTCGTACGTGCACTTTCATAGGGTTGAACTGTCAATTTTCTTGAGACACCTTTCGACAAAAGAACTAGTCCTCCATCACAAATATTTTACATGCTAGAGCTAGCAACGAGTTTCACTCATTTACTGACATACCGCCCAGTTTCACGCGTATGTGGTTTATGTGAAATTAGTATATTGGAGGCTGGTAAGGGATACATATTTATCACATGTCAGTTAAAATCATACGTAAATAGATGTGCACAAGTCATGTTCTCAAAGTATCTACGGTAATCTCCTGTTTTTTAATAACTAGTTTTGGCCTTTTGGGCGTAGTATTGCCATACTTTTTTGATAGCTAGAGAATTGTGAAAATATGTGTTGATCCAAACGACCGTTTCATTTGAAGAATGTAGTTTCACTTTTGACATTGGAGATAATAGATACGCTGGGATTATCCTCTATAGTTTGGTTGTTGATCCTCCGCGGAGGATCTAGGTTTTTGTTTGGTCCTTCAAACAATTTACTACTTCTGCCGGATGAGGGGGAAAAAAAAAAGAGAGAGATCTTATTCATACTCGCTCATAATAATAGCAATTAGTTAATCTAGAATGTATTTTCAAATGTGAAACACAAAGTCTGCCAAACATTTTGACTTCTAGTCAGAATTTCCGTTGCTACTTGGATCACAACAGAAACTTCAACCTTGCCTTCCCTGAGGGACATCCAATAAACTGGATGACAAATCAACCACCTGCTAGTAACGCTACTCAGGGGAAGCCGTAAAAGTCTATCCACCTTGTATAATTTTCCACTAGCTTTTTATTTTTAGACTCCTAGGGATGCACACATATCAAAACTATGCCTAACTACTCCGAATAAAATAATACGGTAATCCTGTGATTGCGATTCGTTTAATATGAATGACTATATACTCTTTGTCGAAATTGAACATCAGTTGAATATAAAATACAAAAGCCAAACAATTTTGGGCTTTGATAACATTTGACAGATCAACTCTCTATTATTCTTTAGGTCAGCATAACGCTGTACAAGTAGCTTTCCATCCATACAACTTATGTAAGCCTTCACTCAATTTTCCTTTATATTCACGAACGGGAATGAATTACATTCTCTGAAATAAGAATGTGTCAAAATTTCATCCGAAAAGGCTAAAGTTGTTTGTAAAGGTTTAGTCGAGTTATTTGATTTTACGGGTCCAACTTGTACAGCACACTTAATGATGTTACCTATATGTACTTTTATTGACAACACCCCACAACTCCGCTAAACAAGCTTTTATTTATGCAACAAATAGTTGTTTTCGTGGGAAGCAAAAAGAGAAAGAAATGGACATTGGTTGACACCCGGGCTTTGTCGTGTTCCGTCGGCGGATGCCCTTTTCTTGGCTATTGACAAGCTGACTTAAGTTTATTGTACGGAGTATTATTTATGTCCTTTATTTAATGAACGGGGCTTCATTCTCCAACTTCGTTAGGGCCTTGACGCCCAACGGTCGCCAGAAACTAGTGATTTCCTGTGCTTTGAATTACACAGAAATAGGTTATGGCATATATGCTTTGAGCTTCACCGAATCACCGTTCGATCAGTTTGAAATCTAAGGTCACTGCTATGCAACTTATCTCGCAAAAAATGTTACCCAGTGTAGTCACGGAAACAGTAGTTTCTGAATTCATCTAAGCTAGACATGAATTGTAAATGCAGACAAAGGAAGATGAATCTAAGAGTACTGGAAGAATAAAGGCTATTATCGTCTAAGAAAATATACTTGTTTGGAATATATGTTAGGAATTATCTTCACTGTTTACATGTTAATGAGTTAGTTGGCTCTCTTCCAGCCTCATGATGTGAGGTATGCAACTTCGTAAAGAAGCTGGAGGCTACGTTGTTCCTTAATTTATAGAGGGAAAATGGATCTGGGCAAAATTACGGGCATCCTTCCAATGTTGCTATCTCTTCCACGGGCATGCTCGATCTTTCATTTGGAAAGGAAAAGATTGTTTTTAAATGATTCTAGTGACTTTTATTTAGTGACACAAAAAAATGTGTTGCTAAAAATTGTCGATGAAAGTGTTAGAAGAAAAATCACTAAAAATATTTAGCGATCATTAACAATCGCTATACAAGAGATTGTAGATATCTTCCTACAATTAGAATAGCAAAAAAAAAAAATTCTTTGGAAAGCTAGCAATCCTTACACTAGCACTCTCTTGGCTAAATCCCTATTGTTTACCGTTAGAGGGTACTACTCAATAGCGTTAAATGTAAAACCTGATTGAAACAATCTTCTCCTTTTTTCGGTAGTTAACTAATCTTGGGGACACGAATGGAAACTTTGGGCAAATAGGTAACAATAGCAGTAATAAGGCATGGTACATCTCTGGATGTAAGGCTATGCAAATTGAACAAACTTTGTCTCGTACACGGGGTGTAGAAATTTTCCTCTAATTAACCTCGTGTACAATGACAATTAATAGTCACTAAATATTTCTAGTAACTTTTCTTCTAACACTTCCAGCGCCAATTATTAGCAACACTTTTTTAACGTCATTAAATAAAATCCACTATAAATATTTAGAGATGATTGATTGTCGCTATATAGGGGTTAAGAGAAAGATTCTTCCAACCAGGATAACAACCAAATTTTTTCCCTGCAAATTCCAATTAGCATAGATTTTCGTGAGTTTCAGTATTTGTTGCTAAACGGTGAGAATATATTACTACGACCAGGATCAGAAGTTTTTGTCGCTAAATAGTCTTCAACAACAAACAACTGAGAACAAATAATTGCATTTGGCTGCACTTCAAAAAGTTAAACAAGAAAAAAGACTCTTCTGTCGAAGAAGACTTTTAGCAACGAAAGTCCGTCGCTAAAACTCCATTGCAAAAAAGACCGTCGCTAAAAGATTAGCAACGGAAATTTGCCGTCCGTTGGAAAAAGTCCAACTTTTTCAGACGGAGTTAACTACCTATAGCCACGGGAATTTCCGTTGCTAAAGGTAATTTCCGTATATTTTTTTTTAATTTTGCAAAATTAATTTTCAAAAGTACTTTTGGTGAGGGAAATTCCGTCGCTAAAAGTCTATCGTTGATTGTTCCAGACTTTTAGCAACGGACGGTCTGTCACTAAAAAGCCAATCAGTAAGAACCTGAAACTTTTAGTGACGGAGAGTCCGTTGCTAAAAATCGATCAATTATACCCTTAGATTTTTTAGCGACAGATAGTCCGTCGCTAAAAAACTGTTGGTAATATCAATTTTTTTTGGGAGTAAATAGTAATATATACCAAAAAAACAAAGTTTAAAATATACATCTAAAAAGTTACAGAGGATGACAGTCTCATCCCAATATCGAAAAATTTGGGTGCGTGAAAATGCTACTAAAATAAAATAATGCAAAAGCTCCGTATGGCAACATGGCTAAAAGTTCTATGTTCAATGATCTTATTTTAACCGGGAGAATAACCAATGTACACATTAGTAAACAGCTTCATTTAGGTGTTACGCACAGGTGAGTTTGTCCAGCAACTTACAACCTCATATGTATGGGAATGCAATTATAGTCTGCTTTGAGGGGTGATCACACATGATTCTAATTATAGAGTGACAACTATTAGATGAGGTGGCACCCATTGTTTTTTTGGTGAGCTCTTCCATCCAGTTTTCTTGCTTTAAGATGCTGTGAAATGCTTAGGAACCCAAGTTTCTTCGTTTGACTCTTGGGAATATTACGAAATGAGGAGTTTTGGGAATAAATATTTATGGAAGGTGGTTTTTTTTTTATAAACTTAAAAGAAAGTGGGTTTACTTTTCTAAATTTCTGAACACAAAGGGACCTTAAAAAATGAGTTTTTTCAAAACTTCAATTTTTGTCTACCCAAACTACCCTTCCCCCATCTTCCCTCCAAACTACCCAAACTTCAATATATACATGCCCCCCCCCCCCCCCCCAACCCAACCCCCTACCCTCCTCTCCCCTTCCCACCCTCCATCCCGCCCTACCTACCCACCCACTAACTCGCCCAAGTCCCACATCAGATTTTCCCCTATAACTTAGCATTGACGATTGATTTGTTGGATGAAATTGAGGATTAGGTGAGGGAATTTGCGGAGGTTGAAGAGGGGCGCCAACTATTTGATAAAATGCCACTGAAAAGATTTGATGAGTAAGTTGTGTGTTGGAGGATATAGTGGTTGTGACACAAGTCTTACTCTGCAAAAAAATAAAATAAAATAGATGCAACTGTATTTGTCCGTTTGTATCAATATTCAACTACTTTACAAAAAAATAATATTTTTCAGATTTTCCCTAGATCTAGAGATTGAGGATTGATTTGTTGGATGAAATTAAGGATTAGGTGAGGGGATTTGCGGAGGTCGAAGAGGGCGGTGGAGATTAAAAGAGGGGTGAGAATGGGCGCCAATTGTTTGATGAAATGCCACTGAGAAGATTTGATGGGTGAGTTGTGTGTGGGTTTAAGGTTAGGAGGGTGTGATGGTCGTGATACAAGTCTTACTCCGCACAAAAAAAAGTAACTAGATGCAACTGTATTTGTCCGTTCATATCAATATTCAGCTACTCTACAAAATTCATTTTTGTCAGCAGTAAAGCACTTCATCATTTTGTAGATTATTTCCATCACTTACATGGGAAAAGTTTACCTAATTTTCTAATTAAGTGGTAATCATTTTTATGGTCCTTCACTGAATCATGATATCTAGGGTATAATGCCTGAGATGTTACAAAGGTATATGTCGAAGCTCGCTTAATATTAATATAAAACATCACATCGTATCATTTTTATATGGTTTTAAACATATGCTAAGAGGAGCTTTGTGAAACCTCCAAGTCCTCTGTACTAACCTTTTAACACTAAGAAGCACCAAGTATCTCAATCTTGTCATGGTTGAAAAGGATATTAACATCTCATAAAGGCAAACAAGATCGTGGTTAGAAGGAAAATGGAAGAATATAACAAAGTATAAACTTTTTCTAACTTTTGGCTCGACAAAAAATATGTTTTGTAACACTAAAACTTGAAAATCAAATGTCAAAACTATTTGCATAAAAGTAGCTTCATTAATTGGTTGTTTTCATGGTCTAGAACAACCCATGATATGTATATAAGACCATCTTAGAGTAAACTAATCAACTTTACTAATGCACTTTGAGATATTGAAATAATATAAGAAAACACTACAGAAGAAAACATTACTTGCTTTTTTGCAGAGTAGTTGAATATTGATACAAAGGGACGAATACAGTTGCATCTAATTACCTTTTTTTTTTTGCAGAGTAAGACTTGTGTCAGGACCACCATATCCTCCTAGTCGTAAACCCACACACAACTCACTCATCAAATCTTCTCAGCGCATTTCATCAAACAGTCGGCACCCCACTTCAACCTCCACAAATCCCCTCACCTAATCCTTAATTTCATCCAACAAATCAATCCTCAATGTCAAGATGCAGGGGAAATTTGATGGAGGAATTGGGCGGGTTGGTGGGTGGGTAGGGACGGGGTGGGAAGGGGAGGAGAGAGGGGGGGGGGGGGTGTACATACTGAATTTTGGGTAGTTTAGAGGGAAGATGGGGGAACGGTAGTTTGGGTAGACAAATATTGAAGTTTTGAAAAAATCAATTTTTTTAAGGCCCCCCCTTGTTCTGAAATTTAGAAAACTAAACCCACTTTCTCTTAAGTTTGTAAAAAAACCCCACCTTCCACAAATATTTATTCCCAAAACCCTCATTTCCTAATTTTCCCTCTCTCTTTCACATTTTTTTCTCTTATTTTTCTTTACAGCATTCTTTGTTTCCTTTGCTGTGTCCCATCATTTGCTTAAAATGCCTCGACTCACCTCACCCCAAACCATAACTGATTCTCTTGGTCATATTACGTAATGCAGCAACCTCACAATCAGATAAAGTTGATACAAGTAGCAATCTCATATAAGTGAAAAACAAACCTTATGTGTAGAAAATTTACGGTGCCATAGCTGCCAAGAAGCATCAGTGAGTAATGCGGAAAATTAAAATATGTAACATGGCCTTCTCGACAACAAAATTTATGTCGAAAGTCTAAATTGTAAGGTCCCTATTAGATTTTACTCTCTTAATAGACGCTCGAACATGATATGCATCCATTGTCATCCACTTGCTTCTATACTAAATACTGGAAGCTGACTTCTAACTACAAAAGATCAAAGAACATGAATAGTACTACAAAAATATCCACAATAGTTATAACACTATCTACAAACCAGTTTTTTTATCTCTAAATCCTTGACCGTAGGTGTAACACTCCGAAAATTTGGAGCTTTAACACCCGAAACTCGCGGAGCATTAAAACAATCATTACTTAAGGACATACAAATCTCGATTCAAATAACCAACTTTAACCCTTAGATCAGAGCTTCTAATTATTACAATTCCTCAAATCATTAATATATCTAGTAATAAACAAAAAGAGACCTAAGTTCTCTATAAAGCGAGTTAAACAGAATTTACCCACGCAGGGTTCTAATGTTCAAACTACCTTAAATCCTCACGCTCGGCTCTAATCCATACTCAGGCAACCTAACGATGGTTATCACTTGCAGAAAGGAAGTCAAACGAGAGTGAGCTTTTGAAAGCCCAGTAAGATCGATCATGGATTAAAAAAAAAAACACACACACACACAACGATTTGTATGATGTTACATTTAAGTCAAATAACAACTTTTGAAAGGATTTTTTTTAAACCAAAGCAATTCGATATAGACATAGGGACAAGTATCAACTCAATCCCTCAATTAATAGTCATTTCAAATATTTCAGGTACAGTAAAACAAAAACGGATAACATTTATTGGAGACACTGATGACATCATCCCTCATTGCATGCAAGCTCCAGCCGTCATTCATCAGATTAACCTCCATCAGATAACCTTGCTTGATTTCATTTAATTTAAATTCACTTCCTTTTGAATTCAAATGTAGATCTGATTGTTATCCTTGTAAATCATCTTATCAATCATCTTATCTTGTAAATTCAAATGTAAATCACTCATTATAAATATGACAAAGACACTCACATAATTTAAGTGAGAAGTTACAGAAACATTCTCTCTTATATGGTATCAGGAAGCCTACGGTTCTTTCCTGCCTTTTCTCCTATCCATGGCTAGTTCCTCCTCCACTGTTATACCTCAACTTCATCACTACAACACCATTAAACTCACCAACAGCAATTACCTTCTATGGCAAACGCAGCTTCTACCCATCCTTCGCTCCAACAACCTTTACGGACTTGTCGACGGGACTGAATCATGTCCCCCTGCTGAAATTACTGTTCCTGGCACCACCACCAGAACTCCAAATCCGGACTACAAACACTGGGTTGATCGTGATCAGTTTGTGCTTAGTTGGATTAACACATCTCTCTCCGAAGCAGTACTTCCGATTGTTGTCGGACACAACACCTCGGCCTCTGCCTGGCGAGCCATCTCAGATGCATTTAGTGCCTCCTCGCACACCCATATTCTTCAAATTCTCATGCAACTGCACAATACCAAACGCGAAGACAAACCTGTTGCCACCTACCTTCAAGAGCTCAAGTATCTTGCTGACCAACTCGGCGATGCTGGCAAATTACTCAGTCCGCCGGAATTTAACGCCATTGTTTTCAATAACATTGGCAGTGACTTCTACCCGGCTATTGCTGCTCTATCTTCTCGCCCTACTCCCGTCTCATATCCTGAACTCTTAAGTGTTCTGACCAGTGAAGAAATTCGTCTTCGTGCCATGCAGCCCACCGTACAACTCCCGTCCGCTCAACTTGCTCAGCGTGACACTAATCCCTCTGCCAACTTCCCTCGTAATGGAAATTCGTACCACACCAATGGTGGCAATTTATCTCGCAATGGCATTTCGCATCCCAACAATCACAATTCCTCTGCCAACTCCTTCTCCAACCGCAACCGTCACAACTTCGGCACTGGAAGCCCTTCTAATCCTCGCTGTCAAATTTGTCGCCAAAACGGCCATTATGCCAATCGGTGTCCTTATCGCTATCATCAATCTCGCAATTCTGGCCCTTCCGCTCACCTTGCTGATCTATCTCCCACTCCTCGTGCTCCGGAGACGTGGTTTCCTGACACTGGTGCTACGCATCACATCACCAACAATATTCAGCACCTTCACTTCTCCGATGGATACAACGGTTTTGATCAACTTCATGTTGGTGATGGTAACGGTCTTTCCATTCGTCACATTAGTTCCACTCAATTACGCACACCTCATACATCCTTTCGCTTATCAAATGTTTTACATGTTCCCGATATCACCAAAAATTTACTTTCTGTTCATCAGTTTACTAAAGATAATAATTGTTTCTTTGAATTTTATCCCTTTTCTTTTGTTGTGAAGGACATGGCAACAAGGACACCACTTCTCAAGGGCACGCTTAATCAAGGTCTTTGCAGACTGCAATCTCCCTGCAACTCTCCTCATGCTCACCTTTCTGAACGTGCCACCCTAGATCACTGGCACCGTCGCCTTGGTCATCTCAATCCCAAAGGAGTCCATTATCTAGTTCACAAAAATAAATTACCCTGTGTTTCTCCTAAGTTGTCCTTTTGTTCGTCTTGTTGTTTAGGAAAAATGTCAAAGTTCCCTTTGCCTCTCTCCCCATCCAATAGTAAGTAGCCTTTAGAATTAGTGTTTTCCGATGTATGGGGTCCTGCCCTTCCGTCAGTCAATGGAAATAAATTCTTCTTAATACTAGTTGACGACTTCTCAAGATTTTCATGGTATTTTCCTTTAGTGCACAAATCAGAAGTTTGTTCCATTATTACACAATTTCAAGCTCTTGCATTTCACCACTACAATGTTCACTTAAAAGCCTTTCAATCCGATTGGGGTGGTGAATTTCGTAAGCTTTCTCCCATTCTAGCCTCTGCCGGCATCATCCACCGTATTGCATGTCCTCATACACATGAACAAAATGATCATGCTGAACGTAAAATTCATCACATCGTTGATACCGGTCTTTCTCTCCTAGCCCACTCCTCTGTACCCTTTAAATATTGGCACTATGCCTTCGAGATTGCTGTTTATCTCATTAACCGCATGCCCACCCCCACTCTTCAAGGCTTGTCCCCATTTGAAAATTACTCCACAAACCGCCAAACTATTCTTTTCTTCGCGTTTTTGGGAGCTTATGCTTTCCACTTCTTCGTCCTTATCAGGCCCACAAATTCAGTTTTCGGTCCACCCCTTGCGTTTTTATAGGCTATAGTCCTCATCATCATGCCTATCGTTGTCTAGATCGTACCACTGGTCGCATTTGTTTGGCTCGTCATGTCAAATTTCATGAAGACTCGTTCCCTTTTAACCAACATCCCGACTCCCCTGTAACCCCTTCGTCACCTTCCTCCCCCCCGTGTTCCAGTCTTCCTGCAGTTCGGTTGGACTTGGTACGTGCTCCCTCCCATGGTGTCCCCACAAGCTTGCCTTCTTCTCCCTCTCAGGTATCTCTCTTCTCCACCTAACTCTAACCAACCCTCTTCCTCAAACACACTTCCCCCACCGTCTTTTCACCCATCACCTAACGTAACTTCCTCACCTATAACACCCGCTCCTCTTCCCATCCCCCCTGCCCCTCCCACTCACACTCATCACATGGTCCTTCGTCGCCACCCTAAACCCAAATTGCCCAAATCCACCTACCATTGCTCCAAACACCCTCTACCACAGGCTCTCCTTGCGTCTCTCACCCATGATCTTGAACCCATCTGTTTTACTCAAGCTAATCAGTCTCCCCATTGGCGCACTGCCATGCACGATGAAATCAATGCCCTCATTAAAAATCAAACTTGGTCTCTTGTGCCTTTTGATCCTTCGATGAATGTCATTGGCTGCAAATGGGTCTTTCGTGTCAAACGCAAATCGGGTACTCTTGATCGATACAAAGCCCGCCTTGTTGCCAAAGGTTTTCATCAACAAGAAGGTGTTGACTACACTGCCACATTCAGCCCCGTCATCAAACCTACCACTGTTCGAGTTATTCTCGCCCTTGCTCTCTCACAAAACTGGCGTTTACATCAACTTGATGTCTCTAACGCCTTCTTACATGGCCATCTCTCTGAAGCCGTTTACATGAGGCAACCTCCCGGCTTTCTTGACACGTCTCATCCCTCTCATGTTTGCAAACTTCACAAGTCTCTATATGGTTTAAAGCAGGCTCCTCGGGCTTGGTTTCATCGTCTCTCCACCTTTCTTCTTCACTTCGGTTTTTCCCCCTCCCAAACTGACCCAAGTCTTTTCATTTTTCGTCGTCATCCTCACACGCTTTACATTCTTGTCTATGTCGACGATATTATCCTCACTGGCAGTTCATCGACCCTCATTGCTACTCTCCTATCTGAGCTCCGCTGTACTTTTGATATTCGTCATCTTGGCAATCTCAATTATTTTCTTGGTATTGAAATCGTCTATACCACTTCTGGTCTCATCCTCTCCCAACGCCGCTACATCCTTGACATTCTTCAGAAAGCTGCCATGACTGACGCCAAACCTCTCGCCACTCCTCTTTCTACTTCCCTCTAACTCTCTAAAACCACTGGCACTCCCTTACCTGACCCTTCACTTTATCGTCAAGTCATTGGTTCTCTCCAATATCTCACCATTACCCGTCCCGAATTGTCATTTTCCATAGACAAACTTGCACAGTTCATGCAAACTCCCACTGACCATCATTGGACGGCCCTCAAACGCATCTTACGTTACCTCAAAGGCACCATTTCTCATGGCTTACGTTTTCACAAATCCTCTTCCATATCTGTCACCGCTTTCAGCGACGCGGATTGGGAGGGCAACACTGATGACCGTCGTTCCACCGGTGGTTATACAATTTTCCTTGGCCCCAATCTTGTCTCTTGGACTGCCAAAAAGTAACCTACCGTTGCTCGCTCTTCAACCGAATCTGAGTATCGCGCTGTTGCAAATGCTACCACTGAACTTCTTTGGCTAAAATCTCTTCTTCGCGAACTCGGCATTTCCCTCTCGAGACCCCCTACCCTTTGGTATGACAACTTGGGTGCTACCTATCTCTCTGCCAACCCTAATTTTCATGCCCGAACTAAGCACATTGAAGTTGACTTTGACTTTGTTCGTGACCAAGTTTCTCAACGGCTGCTGCTCATTCGCTTAATTATCTCCACACATGATCATATTGCTGACATTTTCACCAAGGCTCTCTCCACTACTCGCTTCATCAAACTAAGAGACAAGCTTCAGGTCTGCTCCCGCAATCCATCAGCTTGAGGGGGCCTATTGGAGACACTGATGACATCATCCCTCATTGCATGCAAGCTCCAGCCGTCATTCATCAGATTAACCTCCATCAGATAACCTTGCTTGATTTCATTTAATTTAAATTCACTTCCTTTTGAATTCAAATGTAGATCTGATTGTTATCCTTGTAAATCATCTTATCAATCATCTTATCTTGTAAATTCAAATGTAAATCACTCATTATAAATATGACAAAGACACTCACATAATTGAAGTGAGAAGTTACAGAAACATTCTCTCTAATAACATTGAACATGAGCTGTACATTATAGTAAAGCTACCCCGGCAGTGCTCAATACACTTTACATATGCATATGTACACTAAATAATCCATTTAGGTACTAGTTTAACCCAACAATCAAACAATCCTTATAACGTCAACAATACGCACCATCCCCAGATTTATTAACTCGTGTCAATATTAAGAAGAAATAAGTACAATTCAAAATATTTTACGATGATCGCATCAATAAAACAGATGAGAATGAACAAAGAATTCCAAACGATTGCTTAAGGTTAAAGTTAGGGTTTCATGGGCAAATCAAAATATTTTCATGAAAATTTATAAAACCATAGTTCAACGGAATTCGCGAAACAGTTAAGATTGAAACATATGAATTCAGAATGATGAGTAGAGTTTGGAGAGAAAATCCTTACAATTTTATATCAATCACAAAACCAGAGCTCAATGAAGTTTGTAAAACTTTCATAATAAAACGTTTAAATTCAGAGCAATGAAATAGGGTTCGGATGAAATTCATTACGTTGATCTAAGCTAAGCGATGCTTAACGACCTCGATCAAATTCCTGTGAATCAACCTTGATTGACAATTTATTTGTTAGAATACAATCTATACTATTATAATATAAACCTAATATCAACTATCCAAACGGTGCTCACTTCTAACCCCGGAATGACGCAACCCAAAACGGGTCCCACACACAGCCAACCTAATTGAAAACCCCGCACACTCCTTAATGCATAACGGTACCTCAAAATTGATGTTAATTCTCATAAAACAATTTTTATGACTTAGAACAACATGTAAAATGAAAATATAAAGTTTTTAAAATTTTCAAGTATTTTCAAATTAAAAATAATTTCTTTAAATGCAAGAAAAACCCATAAATAGCCATACTTGTTCCTAGCTGAAAATAAAGTCTCATAATTTTTATAACAGCTTTAAAATATGTATAAAAATTATAGGAATTAAAATTAGAATTTAAAAGGCATTAAAACTATTTTTAAATTAGGGATAATATCACTTATATCCCTCAGTTTAGGGGTAAATTACGGTCGAGGACACAAGTTAGCGTTTATATCACTTACATCCATTGACCAGATATAATACTAATGGTGTTAAAATTTTGTGTTAAATGACGTGATTGCCCCTTAAGACCAAACCATCTTCTCTCTCTTCTTCCATCAGCATCAACCTCTCTCATTTCTTTCTTTCTTTTCTCCTTTCTCTTCTTCCCCTTCTCCTACTCTCCAACACCCTACCCCCAGACCACAGAACACACATTCACATGACACACACAGACACACACCCACACCCATAAAATTTGACATTAAACCCCAATTAGGCGTCCACACAACCCCATTAATTAGCGCTGCCAGAGCTTCTCCATCTTGTGGCGGCACTGCGCGGAGGTCTTTGCCCCCGGGCAGCGAATACCCACAATGGCGGCCACCGCGTCCCAATCGGTCGTGCAGAGGTAGCCGCGGCAAAGCTTGTACCACCTCTCGTTGTAGGCCTCGATCAGGGACAACGCTTCGTCCTGCGTCCCACACGGTGACAGAAACTTCTGCGACGGCTTGTTCGGCGTCGCGACCATCTAGGGGTCGGGTGGGTGGTCGACAATTTTGGAGAGGCGCATGTTAGCAGGAACTGTAAAAACTCAGCCACAACTGCAGTGACGGTGAGGGATGGTCTTATTGGCCCGTGCATCGGCCGGTGGCGATGAGGATTGGGAGGCGCACGTTCATGTTAGCGGATCCAGAGTCGCGGGTCAGCAAAAATAGTAGAAACCATCTTGGTGGTGGTGGACGGTGCCCATAGTAACAGGGCCTAATTTATGGGTGGTTACTATGGATGTTGCCTACAGTAACTGGGCCTAAATTATGGGTGATGGAAAAATAAAGGGTGAGGCTTCTCTTACAACGTCCAACAAGACGGTGGAGGGTCTAATCAAGAGATAATCTGGCTGGTAGCACCATAATTTGTTGTGGTAGAAACTAGTGGTGAATAAGCAATGTGAAAAATGGAGTTGAATTGTATATGAATTGGTTGTGACAAAGTGATGGAGGTGGGTGGTGCTGGTGGAGATTAATGATGGGGCGGGTGGTGCTTTGAGTGTGTTTGTGAATCTGTGTGCAACTATGATGTTGGGGTGGGATTTTTGGGACAAAGTGACTAGGTTGTGTAGTGGTTTTGGTTGGTAATGCTGGGTGGTCCAGTGGTTGTGAGAGAGGATAGAGGAAATGGGAGGAAGGAGAGGGTAGTATTGCCATTTTTAAAGTACGATATTGCCACATCAGCAAAAATTGTTGGTTAGGTTCACGGAACCCTAACGGTGGGCATATCTAATACAAAATTTTCATATTTTGGATAAAATTGCAAAATTTTGAAACCTACGTCTTTGACTGTAATTTACCCCTAAACTGAGGGATATAAGTGATATTATCCCTTTAAATTATTCATTTTGCTAAAACTAATGCGGTATGGTATTGATAGAAAATTAACTCTATAAATCACCAAACTTATACGGAGACTTATTTATACTAAACATTACTATAACTTTTTCAGAAATTTTCATGAGTTTTAAAGGCTCCAAAAGAATTTTACAAATTTAAGATTACACAGAAAATATTAAAAATACATACGATTTCAAAAAATTATAAACGTTTGCCATAAATTCTGATATGGCCTAATACCATACTGTAAAATTTCACGTGCTAGTTATGTCCTTTATTTAATGAACGTGGCTTCATTCTCCAACATAGTTAGGGTTTTGACGCCGAACGGCCGCCAAAAACTAGTGATTTCCTGTGCTTTGAATCACACATAAATAGGTTATGGCATATATGCTTTGAGCTTCACCGTTCAGTTTGAAATCTAAGGCCACTGCTATGCAATTTATCCCGCAAGTAATGTTACCCAGTTTAGTCATGGAAACAGCAGTTTCTGAATTCATCTAAGCTAGACATGCATTGTAAATGCAGATAAAGTAAGATGAATCTAAGAGTACTGGAAGACTAAAGGCTATTATCGTCTAAGAAATATACTTGTTTGGGATATATGTTAGGAATTATCTTCACTGTTTGCATGTTAATGGGTTACTTGGCTCTCGGCCTCATGATGAGAGGTATGCAACTTCGTAAAGAAGCTGGAGGCTACGTTGTTCCTTAATTTATAGAGGGAAAATGGATCTGGGCAAAATTATGGGCATTCTTCTAATGTCTCTTTCTCTTCCACGGGCATGCTCTTTTATTTGGAAAGGAAAAGATTGTCTTTAAATTATTTTAGTGGCTTTTATTTATTGACACAAAAAATGTTTTGCTAAAAATTGTAGATGAAAATATTAGAAAAAAAAAGCCACTAAAAATATTTAACGATTGTTAACAATCGCTATACAAGAGATTGTAGATATCTTCCTACAATCAGGATAGCAGGGAAAGCTAGCAATCCTTACACTAGCACTCTCTTGGCTAAATCCCTATTGTTTACTGTTAGAAGGTACTACTCAATAGTGTTAAATGTAAAAGCTGGTTGAAACAATCTTCTCCTTTTTTCAGTTGTTAACTTATCTTGGGGACACCCATGGAAACTTTGAGCAAATGGGTAACAATGGCAGTAATAAGGCATTGCATCTCCTGATGTAAGCCTCTGCAAATTCCAACTAGCATAAATTTTCTTCAGTTTCAGCATTTTGTTGCTAAACGGTGAGCATTTATTACTACGATCAAGAGCAAAATTGAAGTTTTTGTCGCTGAAAAGTTTTCAGCAACAAACAACTGAGAACAAATCCTTGCATTTTGCTGCGCTTCAAAAAGTTAATCCATTATTTCGGTCATGCAGTCAGCATTCTCAGCAATTTGAGTAGAGCACTCTGAATGTTGCAAGGAGTGGCAGTATTGATAGGTCGAGGAAACCCCTTGAGTAGCTTGGAAAAGGTGAAGGAATAACATACTGATGTATGCTCCTTGCATCTTGATTTGGCGATAATGATTTGTAAAATCAGGAGGTAAGATATAATTATCAACAAGAAAATATTATTGTCGTTGAGGTGAGTTTTCTCCGGGAACTGAACTATCTGGGTATTCAAAAGTGATTCTTTGATGTTTAGATGGTGACTCTTTATAAAGAGAAATCTTATTTTTGAAAAATAACCGTTGAACTCATGGAAACATGTCTCAAGATTTTTAGAGTTCACTATCTCACTGTTACTTCAACCTCAACTCCTTATAGTCAATAAAGGCTAACAGAATCTCTACAAGTTTTATCCAATATCAACCAACTAGTTGACTAAGTCTTTTAGCTTCCCATCAGATTATTCTAATTAAATTACCAAAAACTAAATAGAAATAATCAAATTACTAACCAATTTTCGGTGAATGGTAGTAGCGCTGAGAGGAGTACCATTTAATGGAAGTGAACTTAACATTAGGCTCAAAGGACGTCGACTCAATCTTAGTGTATATCAGTCATGATTGAGAGATGAGGTCAAAGCATACTCTGCCTGTGAGAGATTATAACCAGTTCAAGTGGTCTGGATTGGTTTAGTAGAATTAACTGTACGTTTTGAACCAATTCTTTTAGAATTTGTATTTCAAATTTGGAATTAGATTTAAAATTCAAGTCACTTTTTTTTTGTTTAAAAAAATGGGAAATTCATTCAAATCACACAATTCTTATTTTGTGTTTGGAAAACAAAAGAAATAGAAAGGTCATAAATTTTTAGACTGTTATAACCTTAGCTTATGATGAAAGGCGAATTATGATAAGTGGTTTCAAGTTTGCTAGTGCCACCACATGGTGGTAGTGATTACGGCACCACCTGGTTAGTGGCATCAATGGTGGGGTGGTGAAGTGATGCTAATGATGGTGGTGGTGGTTGTCGGATTGAGCTGTAACTATTGGTAGGGATGGTGCCAATAGTGACGCCACTGGCATTGACAACGATGGTGGTGGTTGTCGAATTGAGCTGTAACTATTGGTAGGGATGGTGCCAATAGTGACGCCACTGGCATTGACAACGATGGTGGTGGTGGTGGGCGTCAGCGATGGTGTTGTCATGTGGCATCTCCGACAACCGATAATGAAAATGGTGGTGGAATGGTCTAGTAATGGTAAGAGTAGAAGTGGTGCTAGTGGTACCAAGGTGTAACTAATGGTAACGTTGGTGACAGAAGTTATGGTGACAGTAGGATCGAGGACGAAGGTGGTGGTGGTGTTGTGACATCGGCAACAGTGGCAGTGTGCCGTCAACGACTGTGGTAGCAAGACGATCCACTGACTGCAACGATAGTAGGGGTGTGGTGGTGGTATTTAGGTGTCACTAGTGGTATGTGGACAATAATAGTCATGGTGGCCAAAATAGAGGCGGTCATGGTGGTGATGACAGACATATGATTATGATAGGGCTGGTATAGTTGTACCGGTTGTAATGAAAGTGACAATGGTGGTGGTGTTAGCATTGATAATGGTGGTGGTAGTTAGTAGTTATATGGCTGCAGAAGTGAAGATGTCGATCTATTGACGATAATGGTGGTCCTAATTTAATGGTGATGTCACACACTTGACAGCAGTTATAACTATGAAGGTGGTGGTGATGTCGTGTTGTGTGGCGATGAAAACAGTGTGGTTGGTGTAACCATCCAGTGGTGGTATATTCGTTCATTGGTGGCGGTAGCGATGGTAACCTAACAGTGGTGGCGGTGATGGTAGTAAAAGTGGTGTGGCGGTAGCGGCAATGAAGACGGTGCTGGTGGGTTCATTGTTGAAGAGATTTAGAAAGGGTAAGATTGATATATATATATATATATAGGGGTTCGATCCACACCCACCGGTGGGAAAAAAAAAATTTCCCACCGAATCGCCACTAATACATGCGATTAATTTTGAGCCGCAATTGGGCCAAAGTGGGCCACAGAGGAGCCGCAATTGGCTTTGGGCCAATCGCAAGAAATACATGCGATTGGCCCAAAGTCAATCGCAAGACATACATGCGATTGGCTTTGGCCCAAAGCCAATCGCAAGAAATACATGCGATTGACTTTGGACCAATCGCATGTATGTCTTGCGATTGGCCCAAGGCCAATGGCGGCCCCTTTTTTTGAAATTCGGCCAATCCTTGGCCCCCCCCCCTGGCGGCAGATTCCCCCCCCCCCCCTGTGGCCCCCACCCCTCTTCCCCCCCCCCCCCCCGTGGCCTTCTCCCTCCCTGGCCCCCACCCCTTGCGGCAGATTCCCCCCCCCCGGGCCCCCACCCCTCTTCCCCCTCCCACCCGTGACCTCCTCCCTCCCCTTGGCCCCCACCCCTCTTCGACGCATGGCAGAAGATGGCTTGGCCCCCACCCCTTCCACGGCTCCCCCTACATTATTCGGTCCTTTCAACCCACTTTTTTTCTGTATATAAAATCCCGCTTCCCGGGATTATTTCTTGCACTCTCCTGATACTCCCTATCTCACCTACATAATCTCCACAACAATACGAGCGAAAAAATTTTTACGCTAGAAGATCGGTGGATAACCGCTAGAAGAAGATCGGTGGATTTCTTCGTCATTTTTTTAAGTCAAAACAAGTAAGTATTTTGAATTTTCTTATAATTCAATGTTAATTTAAATTGTTCGTACGCTTAAATTGTTCTTACCATAGTCTAAAATTTGTGTTTAGGGCGTCAAAATTACGTTTTTACGAATCAGGGTATTACATTCGAAAGATTCGAAAATAGCGATTTTTTAGGGCGTCAAAATTATGATTTTTCACGAATTTATAAAAAATAGCTAGAGCTAGATTTTGCCAAAGTACAAAAAAGATACCCTAGTTATTTTTAAAAGATCTGTATCAGGTAAAAATTTTAGATTTTTCCAAATACTGGAAAGGGGTTAACTGATACGCGCAACCTTGTAACTTCGCAGTGTAATTTAAAATATCAAGCTAGCGCGATTTCGCGCGAAACTTTTTTGAGAACCCTAGGATGTTGGAAAGTTCCATTCCCCAGGAATTCGGGCCATTCCGAAGCCGGTAGCAATTTTTTGCCGCACGGGCTTTTAAGCGCTCGATCCGTACACCGGTTCGGGATTTTTTGACGAAAAATCCCTAAAATGCTTTTTAGATCAAGGATGAACTCAGAAACCTTAGAAAAGCGTCTTAAAGCACTTTTGAGATTTTTCCCGATGCCAGGGGGCATTTTGGTAATTCGCCGCCCGATAGGGGTATTTTCGTAATTTCACGCTGAGAAACTTTTTTGAATGACTGCTTAGTCCATAAATGTAAGCAACCCCTAAGGATGTTGGAAAGTTCCATTCCCCATGAATTCGTGCCATTCCGAAGCCGGTAGCAATTTTTTGCCGAACGGGCTTTTCAGCGCTCGATCCGAACACCGGTTCGGGATTTTTTGACGAAAAATCCCTAAAATGCTTTTTAGATCAAGGATGAACTCAGAAACCTTAGAAAAGCGTCTTAAAGCACTTTTGAGATTTTTCCCGATGCCAGGGGGCATTTTGGTAATTCGCCGCCCGATAGGGGTATTTTCGTAATTTCACGCTGAGCGTCTTTTTCGAGCGTCTTTTCAGTCCGTAAATGTAAGCAAACCCTAGCGAAGATGGGAAGTTCCATTCCCCACGAATTCGTGCCATTCCGAAGCCGGTAGCAATTTTTTGTCAAACGGGCTTTTAAGCGCTCGATCCGGACACCGGTTCGGGATTTTTTGACGAAAAATCCCTAAAATGCTTTTTAGATCAAGGATGAACTCAGCAACCTTAGAAAAGCGTCTTAAAGCACTTTTGAGATTTTTACCGATGCCAGGGGGCATTTTGGTAATTCGCCGCCCGATAGGGGTATTTTCGTAATTTCACGCTGAGCGTCTTTTTCTTGTGTCTTTTCAGTCCGTAAATGTAAGCAAACCCTAGCGAAGATGGGAAGTTCCATTCCCCACGAATTCGTGCCATTCCGAAGCCGGTAGCAATTTTTTGCCGAACGGGCTTTTAAGCGCTCGATCCGGACACCGGTTCGGGATTTTTTGACGAAAAATCCCTAAAATGCTTTTTAGATCAAGGATGAACTCAGAAACCTTAGAAAAGCGTCTTAAAGCACTTTTGAGATTTTTCCCGATGCCAGGGGGCATTTTGGTAATTCGCCGCCCGATAGGGATATTTTCGTAATTTTGCCCCTTTCAACTTTTTCGAGCGTCAATACTGTCCATAAATGCAAGCAAACCCTAAGGATGTTGGGAAGTTCCATTCCCCACGAATTCGGGCCATTCCGACCGGTTGCAATTTTTTGCCTATGAAACTTTGAAGCGCTCGATCCGGACACCGGTTCGGGATTTTTTGACGAAAAATCCCTAAAATGCTTTCTAGATCAAGGATGAACTCATCAACCTTACAATAGCATCTTAAAGCACTTTGAGATTTTTCCCGATGCCAGGGGCATTTTGGTAATTCGCCGCCCGAGAGGGGTAATTTGGTAATTTCACGCTGTCAACATTTTCGAACGTCTTTCCAGTCCATAAATGTAAGCAAACCCTAGCGACGGCTGATTTGAAGCCGATTCGCTGGGCGTTGGGGTCATAATGAACCCCGGGCCATTTCGGTAATTTGCCGCTCATCGGGGGCTATTTTCCTTATTTTACATTATACAAATTTTCCGAATGACTTTTAGTTCAGGAAAGGGTGTGAGACACCCGAAAAGTTATTTTAAAGTTGTGATGAGAGGTGTGTTTAAAAGTCGTTTGAAAAAACTATTCAGTTTTTCTGATGCCAGGGGGCATTTTGGTAATTCGCATTCCCGAGAGGGGTATTTTCGTTATTTTGCCCCTTTCAGTTTTTCAAATGACTGCTTAGTCCATAAATGTAAGCAAAGCACCTGAAAGGTTGTTTTGAAGCTGATTTGGGGCGTCAGGGTGATAACGAACCCCCGGGGGCAGCTCATCGGGGGCTATTTTGGTAATTTTACATTATACAAATCTGTAACTGAATTACGTTTAAATAATTTTTATTCTTCTTTTACTTAATTCTTTGACTTGTTGAGAATGATATAATTTTTATTTTATAGATTTCAGTATAAATATGGATGCAACTGGAGGAAGCAATTTTTGTGAAGGTTCTGATCCACCTTACTTGGGTCAAATTTTTCAAACACTGGACGAAATTGAAGCATACTACAGAGCATATTCGAAAACGATGGGTTTCGGTATTCGAACTAAGACGAGTCGAAAACGGGTGAGTACAGATCAAATCTGTGCAAGACTATTTGAGTGTCATAGAGGGGCACCGCATGTACCCCCGGTCGTTCCGATCAGTGACGAAGGGACAACAAGACAAAGAAAACGCGACACATTTCCGGGTACCGGCTGCAAGGCCCATGTGTATGCAGTACACCGGAAAAGAGAAAACCATTGGGTTGTGACGGGAGTAGAGTTGAGTCATAATCATCAGTTGATGACCCCCAGTAAGATTGGTCAAATTCATCAACACCGAGAAATTAGCGCGGCACACAGACAACTGATTTTTACAATGGCCGGGGCTAAAATTCCACCTTCTAAGATGATGGGGGTTTTCTCAAGCCAGGCTGGGGGGATTGACAGGTTGAGTTTCAACGAAGTAGACCTTCGAAATGAACTTCGTGCTCAGAAGAGAGAGTCTTTCGGTAGGAGTGATTCTCAAGCTACACTTGATCTCTTCAGGTGCCTTCAGAGTGAGAATTCTGGATTTTTCTACAGTCTCCAACTGGATGATGAGAACCGCATTAGTACTATATTTTGGGCGGACCCCCGTTCTAGAGCTGCTTACCAAAATTTTGGGGATGTTGTGACGTTTGACACCACATACCGCACCAATAAGTACTCTATGCCTTTTGCTCCGTTCACCGGGGTGAACCACCACTATCAGTCAATCTCGTTTGGCTTTGCCCTGCTTAGGGATGAGACGGAGGAGTCATTTACGTGGTTATTTGAAACGTGGCTTCAAGCAATGTATCATATTCCTCCAAAGACCATCATCACCGACCAAGATCTGGCAATGAGAAATGCAATCGCTAAGGTCCTTCCAGATACTCACCATGGACTGTGCACGTGGCACATAAGCAACAAATATCCCGAACGGCTTCACAATGTATATGCAAACCATCCGGAATTCAAGACTGACTTTAATACATGTGTGAAGAAATCGTTGACGGTAGACGTGTTCGAGGAGAGGTGGGCCACGTTAATGGATGACTACAATTTGCACAATCATGCCTGGTTACAATCGTTGTATGCGATCAAGACACAGTGGGTCGGTGCCTACACCAAGAAGTTTTTTGCAGCCGGAATGACTACGACCTCGAGAAGCGAAGCTATGAATTCATTCTTTGATGGGTACGTAAGCCAGTCTTCAAGTATAGTGGAGTTCGTACTAGAGATGCAGAAAGCCGTTGATAGGCAATTGTACCGTGAGAGAGAAGCCGACGCGGCTACAGTTTACAGGGAAAGAGCCATACTACTCTTTTCACCTTTGGAGGTTCATGCGGCTCAAGTCTATACCAAGGAAATGTTTAGACAGTTTCAGAATGAACTACTAAAGTCGAATCAATATGGCATGGCAAAGTTGCACGAGTATTCCACCAGGGAGGTCAAGGTTTATGCTTTGACAAATGTGACGAATTTCACGAATCCGTGCTCTTCGTCGGCTCCGAGGAACAAAAGACATTTTACCGTGGCTAAATGTATGGACACCGGGTTGGTAAATTGCAACTGTCAATTGTTTGAGCATAAAGGTATACTTTGTCGACACGTGTTGAGGGTTTTGAGCTCCAAGAATGCTCGTGAAATCCCTCCACAGTATATCTTGGAACGGTGGACGAAGGAAGCCAATAGAGTCCACGGTCACATTCCTTACGTGCCCAATGTTTCAGTTGATTTCGAGCAATCTGAGCCGCTGCGATATAATCACCTTTGTAACATCATGCACGGTTTATCATTGGATGCAGCGTCAACATTTGATGGGTACAAGTATCAAGTTGAAGCAGCCGCAAGGGATAAGGCTAAGCATGTGGAGTTTAGGATGGCTGATCCAGAAAGACGGGACACTCCGACTACTCGGACGACTCCAGCCGGTAGATTCAATCGAGCCAAACAGCCAGTCATTGACGGCACTAGCATGCAAGGTGAGGAGGACGACATTTTTGATCCAATTATTGCACAAACAAAAGGGCGAAAACGAGAAATACGCATGAAGAATCCGATTGAAAAACCAACGGCTCAAAAAAAATTGCGAAAGTGTGCGTTGTGTAATAAGATGACTGATCATGACAAGAGAAACCATTATAAAGTGTTAGGTCTCGAACCTGGCAGTATGGTCGAGGAGGACGATGATGATGAAGAGTTTTGGGGTTAATGTTTCAGTTGTATAACGAATAACTTTTATAATGAGCATAAATTTGTGATTTGGTTTGTTGAATCTTTAATTTGTGATTTGGTTTGTGGATTATTGATATTTTTGGAAGGGACTATTCGCGTCGTCAATACTTCCGAACAATCTTGTAAATTTTTTTGTTCATTGCACCTCAGGCACGCTCGAAATTCTTGTCGTAAGAATTTCGGCAAGATACGAGACACGTTATTTTTTGGGTTTTCCTATGGAAGGCCTATTCGGGCACACTTCAGGGCCCAATTCATAGCTTCCGAAAAATCTCGTAATTTTTTTTGTCACTTTTTTTTTGTTCATTGCACCTCAGGCACGCTAGTTAGCCCATTCGTAAGAATTTCGGCAAGATACGAGACACGTTATTTTTTGGGTTTTCCTATGGAAGGCCTATTCGGGCACACTTTAGGGCCCAATTCATAGCTCGTAATTTTTTTTGTCATTTCTTTTTTGCTCATTGCACCTCAGGCACGCTAGTTAGCCCATTCGTAAGAATTTCGGCAAGATACGAGACACGTTATTTTTTGGGTTTTCCTATGGAAGGCCTATTCGGGCACACTTCAGGGCCCAATTCATAGCTTCCGAAAAATCTCGTATTTTTTTTTTCGATTCTTTTTTGCTCATTGCCCCTTAGGCTAGGCCATATATATATATGAATTTCGGCGAAAATCGAGACAAATAATTTCTTTGAAAATCCTATAATGTATTAATATTCGTGCACACTGTATCGCCAAATTCATAGCAACAATAAAAAAATTATGTACATTTTTTTCAGGGGTTCTTTGCTCATTGCACCATAGTCACGCTAATTAGGATAATGGTAATGAAGCCATCTAGCTTCCTTTTTTTTCAGCTCTCAGGCTATCCTATACCTAAACGTCAAGGCAGCCTTCCTTGTCCACGACGTATATCTGAGCACCTCCGAGCGAGCAATGTAGTCCATGTACTTGAGGACGTAAATCCCGCAATCATGACTGTTATATTGCTTTGGTCGGTCCTGTATCATCTCGACCGTCCAAGGCTCTACCGTCGAATTCCTGGTGATGGATTCCCCCGAATAATCTCGGCACGCTAGCGAGAAGATAGTAGTCTGCATCCAACAATAAAAAAAGGTCATCAATATATGTTACAATAAGAATATACTATGAGCCAAGGTCAACCGATAAAAACTAACCACTGCAATGATGTACTCGCTGTATATCTGTGCCAGCGACCGAAAGGGAGAGTCCTCCCGTAGGCTATCGTATATGTTGACCGCTCTGTTCGCTGGATAGAGAACTAATAGGAACCAGTGGTGTTCATGATGGCAATGTATCATGACAAGGTTCGCATGAGCAGCGTGACATTGATTGTCTGCGGTCAACAGGGCTAACAAGTTTCCAGCTGGTTTCCACTTACCCATGCCTGCCCCTCGCCTCCTCGATTCTGTGAACTCCCTCATGCTGGTCACCATTAATGGGACAAGATAAGTGGGATACATGTTAAGCTTCAAATCTTCGCACTGGTTATAACGTAGCTCTCTAATCCGGAGCAGATCTATATAAGCGTTCATGACAAAATTTGAAATATCTGTCTCCGGTGCCAACATTCTCACATCCGTGTGACCTAGCAATGTTCCAAGAGGAAAGTCTGTTGAATCGACAGGCTCTGGCCCGAAGTAGTGCCGGTCGATCCAATCCCGCTTCCATCGCCTCAATGGCTTTGTCGCTTGTCCTTTATCCGACCGGTTGCTTGGGCGCGAGGCCTGGATTCCTACTTGGGTCACCTGACTCTGGCGCTGAGAGTCGTACGTGTCAGGAGGCAAGCGACTAGACGGCTCCCAGAATTCCCTCTGGGGCAAAGACGCGTCAGGAGGCAAGCGACTAGACAGCTCCCAGAACTCACTCTGGGGCACAAAGTCGTAGGTGTCAGGAGGCAAGAGACTAGACGGCTCCCACACCACACTCTGGGGCACATCGTCGTACGCGTCCGGAGGCAAGGGACTAGACGGCTCCCCCAGGCCCTGACTCTGGGGCTGAGAGCCGAACGGGTCAGGAGGCAAGCGACTAGACGGTTCCCCTTGGTAACCCCGGTACGCAACACCAAAGTTGTTAAGATCAGTCTTGTACGACTCAACGGAGCTCTTGAAACTGTCAGGCGCATGCGCAACATACCAGTCAAACCGCTCGAGCTGCTTGAACATCTCAGTGCCCTTGTCAACCTAAAAACATGCATAGAAAAATCACCGTCATCATTTCAGGCATGGTCGAGAAGGTGCGCAAATAAATATTGAAACGACACTAGAGTTGACTTACAATGCTCAATGCCCAGAACTGGTCATAGACCTCACGTGGCGCGTACGATGTCTTCCTCACTTCGGAAGGGCGATTCACCCTCGTGCGCGTCACCCTGAGAAACCACTGTAAGTATTCCTCAGTACTAATGCCGTCGTGCTTCAGCGATACAAGGCTATCATACGTTTCCTGCCAGGTATTCCACTGTTGCACCTCATCACCCAACAAAATCGAGGCCTCAGCCAGCCCGAAGTTCGGCCCTCGACCACCCCTGTATGGCCGCATGTCTACAGCGGGTTTTGGTATCCCTTGTGGACAGCCAGCTTGCTTCATAGCTCGATCGGGCATCTGAAACTCACATTCTTCGAAGTGAATGAGCGGCACCCGAACCAAACCTGCCAGCACGTACGACACCGGAAGTTGCCAACACCACTCATCCAACCGATGCATCACCTTGCCATATGGCTGCCACGTCACCTGGGATGCATCCATCATATCTAGTTCCCCCCGATAGAACATTAGATTGTGGTGAGGGTCTACCCGTCTACTCCGTTTGGGCCTAAGCCCCCAGGCCCACACCCTAGGCCACGTCTCATCGGAATCAGCTACGGGCTGTGGACGACCCGTGGGTAGCCTCTCGTAAGACCAAACCTGTGAATGCAAACATAATATGGAATTAGTTATTAATCACGAATATATTGACACGTCAACGAAGAATATAAATGCTCAAACCTGTAACAGAGTGATGCAGGCGGCAATGGACTTGGCACCCTTTCTCGTAGCTTTGTGCAATGCTCGATATAGGTGCGCAAGGACAGCTGAACCCCACGAATACGAGTATACCTCCTCAAGATCCTCCAAGAACACCAAATACTTCGGATGCACCGTGTTTTTTTTTTTGCGTCGGAAGTAATATAGATCCAATAATATACAAAAGGAATGCACCGTGTAACTTTCCAATGTCCTTAGGGTTTGCTTACATTTATGGACTAAGCAGTCATTCAAAAAAGTTCCTCAGCGTGAAATTACGAAAATACCCCTATCGGGCGGCGAATTACCAAAATGCCCCCTGGCATCGGTAAAAATCTCAAAAGTGCTTTAAGACGCTTTTCTAAGGTTGCTGAGTTCATTCTTGATCTAAAAAGCATTTTAGGGATTTTTCGTCAAAAAATCCCGAACCGGTGTCCTGATCGAGCGCTTAAAAGCCCGTTCGGCAAAAAATTGCTACCGGCTTCGTAATAGCCTGACTTCGTGGCGAATGGAACTTCCCATCTTCGCTAGGGTTTGCTTATATTTACGGACTGAAAAGACGCTCGAAAAAGATGCTTAGCGTGAAATTACGAAAATACCCCTATCGGGCGGCGAATTACCAAAATGCGCCCTGACATCGGGAAAAATCTCAATTGTTCTTTAAGATGCTATTCTAAGGTTGCTGAGTTCATCCTTGATCTAGAAAGCATTTTAGGGATTTTTCGTCAAAAAATCCCGAACCGGTGTCCGGATCAAGCGCTTAAAAGCCCGTGACGCAAAAAATTGCTACCGGCTTCGGAATGGCCCGAATTCCTGGGAAATAGAACTTTCCAACATTCTAGGGTTTTCAAAAAACTTTCGCGAGAAATCGCGTTAGCTTGATATTTTAAATTTCACTGCGACGTTACAAGGTTGCGCGTATCAGTTAACCCCTTTCCAGTATTTGGAAAAATCTGAAATTTTTACCTGATACAGATCTTTTAAAAATAACTAGGGTCTATTTTTTGTACTTTGGCAAAATCTAGCTCTAGATAGTTTTTATAAATTCATGAAAAATCATAATTTTGACGCCCTAAAAAATCGCTATTTTCGAATCTTTCGAATGTAATACCCGATTTGTAAAAACGTAATTTTGACGCCCTAAACACGAATTTTAGACTATGGTAAGAACAATTTAAGCGTAAGAACAATTTAAATTAACATTGAATTATAAGAAAATTTAAAATACTTACTTGTTTTGACTTGAAAAAAATGACGAAGAAATCCACCGATCTTCTTCTAGCGGTTATCCACGGATCTTCTAGCGTAAAATTTTTTTCGCTCGTATTGTTGTGGAAATTATGTAGGTGAGATAGGGAGGATGAGGAGAGTGCAAGAAATAATTCGGGGAAGAGGGATTTTATAGACAGAAAAAAAGTGGGGGGAAAGGACCGAATAATGCAGGGGGAGCCGTGGAAGGGGTGGGGGCCAAGCCATCTTCTGCCATGTGTCGAAGAGGGGTGGGGGCCAAGGGGAGGGAGGAGGTCATGGGTGGGAGGGGGGAAGAGGGGTGGGGGCCCGGGGGGGGGGGGAATCTGCCGGAGGGGTGGGCCAAGGGAGGGAGAAGGCCACGGGGCGGGGGGGGGGGGGAGAGGGGTGGGGGCCACGGGGGGGGGGGGGGGGATCTGCCGCAAGGGGTGGGGGCTAAGGATTGGCCGAATTTCAGAAAAAGGAGCCGCAACTGGCCTTGGGCCAATCGCAAGACATACATGCGATTGGTCCAAAGTCAATCGCATGTATGTCTTGCGATTGGCTTTGGGCCAATCGCATGTATTTCTTGCGATTGGCCCAAAGCCAATTGCGGCTCCTCTGTGGTCCACTTTGGCCCAATTGCGGCTCAATTTTTTTTTTTTGCAATCGCATGTATTAGTGGCGATTCGGTGGGAATTTTTTTTTTCCCACCGGTGGGTGTGGATCGAACCCCATATATATATATATATATAACTCAAGTATTTCCACATCATATGAAATCCGACAATTTTTCATCGAATTTCACACTATAGAAACTAACCCAGGTAAATCTCATGAGATCTAATTCTAATTCTTCTTTTAAACGTTCCAAACAACAAATTTTGACTAATTTAAATGCAATTCTATCATTTCTATGGTTCCAAACACTCTAAATTTCTCAATTGTGAAGGGAAGATTAACGAATATAACTACTTAATGCGAAAATCAAGTAAGTCACATATAGATTCAGCACCACAGAGACTCATGTTCAGAAAATAAATATGAAAAAGGGAGCACAAAGAAGAAAAAAAACACAAGATTGATCGGAATTGGTGAAAAGCTATTAGAAATTGTTGAACTGAATAAGTTTTTTTTTTGTAAAAGTTAAAAATATATATCAGAATTTATTTTGAGACCGAATATACAAGAAATAGCCGAAAAGAAAATGGATGACAGCCCCGTCCAAGTGAGAAACTAAAATAAAGACAGACTAACCAGCTAAAAAACACAAGATAATACAACCTAAACCTAAAAACAAGATAAATACTAATTCTAAAACAAGAAAAAAAGAAAACAGCTAAATCCTACAAACAAATAACCAAATTAACATATAAATATTACAAAAAAACAGATAAACTAAGAAACTAGCCAGCTAAGACCCCACTGCTAGCCCAGCACTAGGCACGTGTCCCCGTCCCTGTAACATGCCTCGGTCAGCGTGCAGACTCCCTGGCCGCCGGAAAAGCCATCGTCTCCGGCCATCCTGCTACTGCCGATCCCAGGGGGCACCCAAACAAAACACAAATCACCTACAGGAACCCCAACAATCAGTGATTACAAAGCACACCCAGCGCCAGCCGACCATTATTGGAAACCTTGAGTCCCGCAGCAAACCATGGCTCAACTCGACCATCTTCAAGCGGCAAGAAACCCCAACCATCTGAAGACCCTCGCAGCTCCTATGACTCTGCACCAACGGAACCCTAAACGAACCTTCTAGGCCCAACAGCAGCCAATCAAAACCAAACGCATCCCATAACCTTTCTAGGGTAAGGGGGAACAACTAGGGGGAGGGGAACAACAACCCTAGAAGAAAGGCCCTAACCTAGACTCACCTGCCCATTTCCTACCCGAGGCAACCATCATACCGAAACGCCGACGGCGAAATTAAACTCTACCCAAAGCCCACCACAACCCACTCATGGCACTTAGCACACCCCAAGAGTTCCGACAAAGTAACCCCTCAACAACACAAACCCAACGCCAGCGCCGAAAATCAGGAGAAGTCTACCTGACCGATCGCAGCCACCAAGACGACGACATCCAGCTAGAACCCACACAAACCCTAAACGAACTACCGATCTACGCTACCACATCACCGCTCACCGGGAAAATCGGCGGTGGTGACGGAGACGGAAGAGAGAGAATGTGTGGGCAGAGCAAGAGGGTAATCGCTCTGATCGCCTCTCACATAGGCCTTTTTTTTATCTTCCAATAACGGAATAAGTTAAATTAAGCTTAAACAGCTAAATGACGGCGAGAAAATTCTCAAAAATGTCGAGAGCATCTCTGGCGATAATGGACAAGGCGGTGAAAATTTAAATGGAACTGTGCAACTTACAGTGCGGATTAATGCGAATCAAAGCACTTCCACAAAGAGAACTTAAGGCGATACTTGAAAAGCACATGTACTCTCTTTTTGACGTGGCTGACAATATTGAATTCTTTTTGTTGTGTACAATATGCAGAGTCTGGTCAAGAAAAGAAGAAGGGGCGAACATTGAACAACGGGAAAATAGTCGGTGGTTCTCTAAGGTTACCTTATTAGTTTATGTATTGTTATACTACTACTGATATTGCATAAAAAAAAAAAGTTTAGATGTGGAACACGTATGCAACTGGATAAAAACCTAAACCACATTTTATTAAAATTTTGAAATCTTAACTTTTCAGAAGCCCACCCACGCTTATCTTCCCACCGTTATTTCCTTCTACGATGAGAATAAAATTTCATTTTTCTCCACTTTTTGTTTCTCTCGTTCTCTCTTTTCTTTCTTTCTTTCTCGTGTCCTCGAGTTATTTCAATAATCACCGCATCACCATTTTCAATGAGGACTGTGCAACTATAAACCGCACCGACCAGAGCTGTCTAGTGTAACCCACCACAAGCCACTCTTCACAAACCCATCACAATGGATGTTCACTTCTATGAATAAGTTGCAAATTCACTGTATAAAAGATAGATTGTGTGCACCTTACGTTTAAAATTTTCTGTAAAAACATTATTAAAAATGTAATGTCCGGTACTTTTCAAGCTGTTTAAAATAATCATTTATGCTCTGAAAAATAAAAAGGCGATAATTATGAGTAATGCTCGGGTAATAGTAGAGTATAGAAGCTTAAAATAATTTTGGGATCACAATGTAATTTCAAAACCTTTTGGGTCCATTTTGTAATTTTGGAAAACTTTGCGGGCTATATTTCAAAATTTGAAAAATGGCATGTATGTGTCAATTTTAGAAGGATTGGGCATAACGGTATGCCACCTCTTACTTTTAAATGAGGTGACTAATCTGATTTAATTTTAAATAAATGGAATATATATAAAAAGAAAGAAAAGGAAATTAAATGAAAATAAAGTAAAACAAAAACTAAACAAAATCAGAAAATAAAAGAAAGAAGAAAGAAACAGAGGAAAACAAAATAGAAAACAGAACTTCGGGGGAGAAGAAGAATTGGGGAAAAGAGAGAGGGAAAGGGAGAGAAATTGGAGAAAATTTTGGATGGAATTCCTAAAGGTAAGTTCTCACCTTTAGTGTGTGTTTTCAGTGTTGTTTTTTGTGTGTGCAGCGTGTCTGTGATCACTCTGTGTGTGTGCGTGTGAATATTTGGGTGTATATATGTGGGTTTTCAGTGTATATGTGTGTATTATGTGGGGTAGTGGGTGCTTTTGGTAAGTTCGTGTGTATTGAGTGTCTATATGTGTGTGTGTGTAGGGGTAGGGGTAAGGGAAGGGAGAGGGCAGTGAGTGGGTTTGCAGGAAGTGCAGCGCGTTTACTGTGTGTGAAAAGTGTGTTTATGACAGTGTTCAGGCTGAGTTTGTGGGGATGATTTTGTGGTATGTGTGTCTGTACGTGCGTTATTTAGAAGTATAAACGTGTATTAGTGTGTGAGTGCATGAATTTGGGTTGGGCAGTGGGTGTAAGTGTGTGTTGGCAACGGGTGTGTGTAATTTTGCAGTGTGTGTTCCGGTGTGTGTAATTGTGTATATATGTATTTTTGTTGTGTGTAATTGTGTGTTAGAAAGTGTATTTAGGAGTGTTAGAATGTATCCTCATGTGTAGCATGCGCGCGTGCGCTCGCGCGTGTGTGAGGGAGAACAAATTGTGTGTGAGTGCGTGTCAACAATACAGAAAGGTAGAATACAATTTTGTTTAAGTCTGTGTGTGTGTGTGAAGGTGAAATAGTGTGGGTTGTTATTTGAATAGTGCCTATAATTATCACTTGTGTGGGGTGGGGGGGGGGGGGTGGGTTAGGTTAAACAGTTTTATTAAAAAATTTATAAATAGTTTGGAATAGAATCTGAGACAATTCAAAACGGTGACTCCCACCCGTTTTACAATACATAGGCTGAGACAATTATTGGGATTTTTCGGTGTTTACGAAGGATGCTGAATCACCTTTTAGCCCAAAAAAACCTTCACGAAACTTAAAATAGTGTTTTAATGTATTTTTTAGATTTTTCTGGTATGGGAATCACTAGGGGGTGTTTTTGGTAATTTGGCACCCATAGGGTTTATTTTTGGTAATTTTACCTGTAAAATATATTTTTCGGTATATTCACATATGGTAGGAATATTTTAATTATTTTATTTACGGGAAGGCTTTTTTGGTGATCTAAGTATGAGAAGGGTGTTTTTGATAATTTTACACGTAAGGGGCATTTTGGTAATTTTACTTACCCAAGAGGGGGCCATTCTGGGAGTATGCATGAGTCAATATGAGGTCAAAGCAAATGACTTTTCGGTTAGGATAATTAGCTTCACATCCAGGTAATGATTTATGTCTGAACCCTGGGTAATGATTTCAAAGCAAAGGACTTTCTTTTTTATGCGAAATTTTAAAAATAGGTTGGATTAGAATCTGACAAGGTTCAAAACAGTGACAGCCCCCCCCCCAACCGAATATTTTTACAAGACATAAGACGTGGAAAAGTTTTGGATTTTTTGGTGTCCATGAAAGACACTAAATTAGGTATCAATGAAAAAGCATTCTCGATTTATTTAACAGGTATAAAGTTGTTCTAATCTAAAAATTTTAGGAAAACGAGATGTTTCAATTTCTAAAATTTCGTGCCGTTCTGAGGTCGATAGTTATTTTTAGCGCAACTGGCATTTGAGCGCTCGGTCTATACACTGATTCGGGATTTTCAGGGGAAGATTTTTTGAACTACTTTTTAGCCCAAAATGACTTCAGGATACTTAAAATAGTATTTTAATGTGTTTTTGAGATTTTTCTGGTATGGGAATCATTATGGGATGTTTTGGTAATTTAGCACCCAGATGGGGTATTTTTTGTAATTTTACATGCAAAAGGTAGTTTTGGGTATATTCACATACGATAGGGATATTTTAGTAATTTTATTTATGGGAAGGCTTTTTTGGTGATCTAAGTATGAGGGGTGTTTTTGGTAATTTTACACATAAAGGGCATTTTGGTAATTTTACTTACCCGGTGAGGGGACCATTCTGGGAGTAAGCATGAGTCAGTATTGAGTTTTATTATATCGTAGTGTAGATTGTATTATGATAATTTGATTCTTTCGTTTAGGTCAAAGCAAAGGAATTTCCGGTTAGGATAATTAGCTTCAGATCTAGGTAATGATTTCTATTTGAACCCTGGGTAAGAATTTCTATCCGAACCCTAATTTCAATAACTTGAATTCGCAAGTATTATTTCTATTTACTTATAGATATTATCGAGCACCAAATTATGCATTGATATCAACATGTTATTGCTAAGCAAATCCTAAAATTGAACATGAACTGGTTATTTGGAAATTGGGCAAATTACACTTATATTCCTGAGGTTAGGGTATAATTACAGGCGATGCCAATAGTTTGGACAAATTACACTTATGTCCGTTGACCAAACATAATCTTAAAAACCCTAACGATTTTAATGAAAAAACTATATTGCTCATAAGCTGAAATCTTATTTTTTGAATGCCATTATTTCATCTTATTTTGAATGTCATTAATGCTATTACTTTTCTTCAACCCCCACCTCCCCGCCAATACTGCCCCACCCCCCCACGACCCCAACCCCATTTCTGTCTCAAACTCCCCGCAGCACCCCTTCGCAGTCTGCCTCCCCGTTGCCACACCCACCTCCCCCTTCCCGTCGCCGCCCCTACCCTCCTCTTCCCCTTCCCCGTCGCTGTACCCACCCTCCCCCTTACCCTTCCTCGTCACCGCAACGCCGCACCTCCCGCCGTAAAGCCCCGCAGCACCACTTCGTCGTCTGCCTCCCCTTCGCCACACCCACCCTCCCCTTTCCTCTTCCCGTGGCCGCCCCCACCCTCCCCCTTCCCCTCCCCATGGCCGTACCCACCCTCCCATTTCCCTTTCCCTGTCACCGCAACGCTGCACCTCCCGCCGCAAAGATATTCGACAGTCGCCAATGATCTCGCCGATGTCGCCGAAGAGGCTGTAGAACCAGGTGAGGGCGATGAGGCTTAGTTCAGTGTGGTAGAGGTAGATGATTAGGTTTGGATTGCCACGAGTTGGCGGTGGCGATGGCGACGGCGCGGCCGCTTTGGTGGGGATTGCAAACAAAACCCGAATTTGCAAATTAGGGTTTCGAAAAACCCTAATTTGCAAATTAGGGTTTCAATAAACCCCAATTTGCAAATTAAGGTTTCAACAAAATCCTAATTTGCAAATTAGGGTTTCAAGAAAACCCCAATTTGCAAATTAGGGTTTCAACAAAATCCTAATTTGCAAATTTGCAAGGTGATACATTGTGACTTGAGAAAATTTTAATTTTGATGAAATGGACTGCAAATTGAGAAATTTTTAAATAGGGAACAAATCAATTTTAGGGTTTTAAAACCCTCATCTTCAAATTAAGGCTGAAATCAAAGATTAAAATTTTTAAATATTCAGTATATACAATACAAGGAGTAGTATCGTCATTTTAAAAATACGTATTGCTGACATCATTAAAAATATACACTTTTTGGATGGAACCCTAATGGATGGATACGGCTGATACATTTTAAAAGTGTTTGGTCACGGAATGTTACATATTAAAACTTAGTGTTCTTGACTGTAATTATACCCTAACCTCAGGAATATTTGTGTAATTTGCCCTTGGAAATTTTATGAGTGCTCGCCTTTTATTACATGCTGAGAAAATTCAATAACTATTTGCATTCTTTCTTCTAAATTGTTGTGCCTAAATTCGATAACTGTTTGTATTTGTTCATGCTATTCATTTGTAGCTATTTTTGAGTTATAAGTGATGAACTAATATCTATATGTTTAATTGTCATTGAAACCCTAATTGATATCGACTATTTGAATTAATGTTGATGCTCATCTTATTGCAAGTCAAGCATTAAATTTCTTGTTGATTCTATTATTTTTGTCTTTTGTGTTGACTTGGGGGTTTGTTCTGAGGGAGGCGTTATAAGGTTGGTATGTTCTTGCTTCCTACAAAGAATGCAGGCTAGTCCCTTGAACGAGGGAAAAGGCTAGTTATTGTACATCATGCATGTGTATACTTTTTATCCATTGCCTGAGTGGCATTGCCTTTGCCCAAGATCAATATCTTCTGAATTTGTTTACATTGTATCTTACGATGAATGTTTTGAAAATGATTGGAAATGAATGTCTTGATATATGATTAAAGAGGATTGAGTTGAAACTCTTCCTCGTATTGTGATCAAAATGTTTGAGGTTATCTGAAACCCTTCCCCATATTGTCCAAGAAGTACAATGTTCGTCTTGAAATCCTTTGAAAATCATCATTGACTTTGTAAAATGACGGCTTTGAAAATGATCGTTTTGGCATCCGCTTATGATTGTTAATGATCGTTTTGGAAGCTTTATCATTAAATGATTGTTTTGGTATATGTTTATAATTGTTAATAATCGTTCTGGAATCTGTTATGATTGTTGATATTTGTTTTGATATCTACTTATGATTGTTCTTGATCGTTTTGGTATCTGTTTATGATCATTTTGAGAATCATCAAACTGTTTATAATTGTTTGAAATGTGTTGAAAAATTATCATAGGCTAGACTCTTGAGTCGTTTTGTAATTCCATCAGTTGTTCCTTGAACGAGCTGTTCCTTGAACGAGCTTACTAAGTTCTCAAAAGCTCACCCTTCATTTCATTCTCTTCTACAGGTAACGATCAAATGTATATTGGTCGGGGAATGGATTTAGATACTGTGTGAAACTCTGAAGAGCCCACCACTACTTTGAGTTATAGGACCTCTGTGTGGGACAACACTATTAGCTTGTCATTCTGTACAGAACCTAAGTTTGAAATTTAGAAGTTTTGAGCTATAAAACTAGTTGAAGTCTAAGTCTTTTTAAGATTGTGTATTTTGAAAGATTTGAATTCTTGTCTTTTTAGAAGCTCTAGAGTTTGTATCTGAACAGGGTCTGATTTGATATAGTATGGTGGGTTAACGCTCCGAGAGTCCGGGGCAACGAAGCTCAGGATTTCTGAGTCGTTATAGTTGGTATCAGACCGGTTTGTCTTGTTGTATTAAGAGTATAGTTACATGATTTTGTAGACATGTAACCACAAAGTATAAGTAACACGATTTTGTAGAATCGTATTTCGGTTAATGAGAGTGGGATACGATGATCGTAGAGTTAAGAAGTCTACCTTTAATTTGTAATTGTATTGTTCCTTAGACACATGTTAATATAACATTGATAACCGTTAATTCTCCCAGTATGGTTCGCACTCATAGCCTGGCAGTGGAGATAGGACGGCCCGCCAAGAGGTCCCTGATAGAGAGGTACCTTGACCTAATAGGGAAAAATAACAACATCCAGAACTGATGGCTGTGATTCCGAACATTATGAACCAGATTCTGACCTTGATGACAGAGAATCTGGCTAACTAGCAGCAAGGAGTATCGAATCCGGTTCAACCACCACCACAACCTCAAGATGAGAGTACCTTGGGTGAATTTAACAAACAAAATGTGACTAGCTTTTGGGGTTCATTGGACCCTATGGAGGCAAAGAACTGGATTAACGAGATGGAGAAATTTTTTCGAGTCATTCATTGTAGTGAAAGAAAAAATTTAATTTGTTATCTATAAACTGAGAGATAAGGCTGATAAGTGGTGGAAAATGGTAAAGATGAGTTTGATTCGTCAACAGTTATATGAGATGACTTGGGAATAATTCCATAAGTTATTCTTCAATCGGTATTTTTTGATGAGTTATCGTGAACAGATGTTGAGAGAATTTGCCAATGTGATGCAAGCATATCACATTGACAATCCAAGTTTGAGAACATAAGGAGGTACAATAAAGGAAGTGTGGACAGAAGAGAGGTAGGCATGAATTTTTCCATAAAAATCTATAGGGGCTGACAAGCGTCAGTAATTATTAGCACCAGCAATAAGGTGCCCAAGGCTCGAGGATGGGGCATAGGCAAGGACTCAGGTCCGCTTCGGCTCAGGGATTTAGACTTGGGCAGAGTTCTGGGATTCGACCAGGGAAGAGTATGGGATTCAGAGAAGCGCATGTGTAGGCGCTTGACCAGTCAAGCGTACTAGATTTTGACCATTGCAGAATTCTGAACTTTGACCTTCACAGAGCACTGGTCAGGGTGGCGGGTCAGCTTTTCTAGCCACCCCGCATATCATGTATAAGAGGTATCATGGCGGTAAGTCATGCTATAGAGTTACCTGAGGATGCTTTAGGTGTGGCAGTGTGGAACATCAGGTTCGAGATAGTCCATTTGTTAGAAATAATCAGTCAACCGTCCGTCTTGCACCTATAGCTAGAGCAGCAACAAGCAGTGTTCCTGATCAGGAACGAGGACAAGGTCCCTAGGGGCAGACTAAGCAAACTCAGTTTCAGCAGCGGCAAAGGCCCATAACATCAGTCAGTCATTATTCTATGTCAGCTTTAGGATGCCGCAGCATGTAATGACATGGTATCGGGTACATTACAGGTTAACCCATTAGATGCTTGTATATTATTTGATTCTAGAGCGTCATAATCCTTTGTACTTCTTACTTTTGCGTGGCGGCGATTGAGGGTGAAAATCTATCTCTTAGAGGCTAAACCTGTGATAGGCATTCCATTAGGAGAATTTTTTACTGTTTCTACGGATCTTTATGACTGTACTACCATGTTAGGGATAGAATTCTTCCTATGGGTCTCATCCCATTTGTTGTTCAGGATTTTAAAATCATACTAGGTATAGGTTGGTTATCCTTTAATCATGCATCTGTGGATTTTCATGTGGGTATGAGTAATAGTTTAAGTTAGTGATTTGATTTATAAGTGAGAATGGTACTTTTGAGAAATGATTAGTGTTAAGTCTGAAAGTTCTGTTTGAAAGTAGGATAAGAAGTGTGGGATCCTACCTTGTCATCTCGTTCATTCCTTTGCATGTTGAATTCAATTGTGACTTAATTGAATGCCATCTTGTTCTGAGATGGTGGAGAAGTTGTCATTCATATTGAGTCGTCATATCCTTTTTAGGACATTTATCGGCTTCTTTTGAATCTATTTGGACTTGGTGGGATAGTATCCGACCCATAGGCCATGGGAAAGCTACGAATCCTATCAAGGACCAATAATCTCTATTAATCATCTTTGCTTTGAGTCATTGGGTTGACTTTGCTTCGTCATACGTATGTCATTCTGTACTCGTCATTTTCTGGAATATCATAAAATTGTATTGTGAATTTCGAGAGCCAATAGGTATGATTTGGTTAAAGATTTTCATGCTTTGATCATCAAGTTATGGTTATTGTTATTATTTCTTCCCTAAGTGCTTGATTGGGTAATTGGGATCATTGTTTCTTGTGATTAACATTAGATGTTTTGTTGTATAATCATCACTATTTCCTTGTGATTGGTGTTTGTTTAATGTGTTCCAAATGGTAACATGTTATGATTGTTGTTCATACCTGATCTCATTATCAGAATTCTACTTTGTTTTATTCTTAAATGATTTTGAATTGATAGTATGTTATGTACGTGTGCTTTTATTTAATGTTAAGATTTGCTTAGTTTCACTTGCCCTAATATGAGATTATGAATACTCCTTATCTCAGATAATCTATGATTGAGAGTAGATTTTGAGAACATGGATTAGATTTTGACAAATAATTTTATGTTTTGGTATAAGGTTGAAATTTAGATGAGCATGCATTAGTAGATCCCATGTTATTTGGCTTTAGAATTGAATGATTTTAAAGTTTTAACCAAAGCAGACGATCGAAGGATAAGACTATAGATCTTTGGTAAATCATGTGATTCTGAATCATAAGTGAGTTAATAATTTAGAGCCTTAAACTCCAGTGAAAGTGCAATATATGCGTATGCAAAATTATATTTGCGCTATGTAAAGATAACAGATCTCTCTGTGAAAAATTTGATAACAATTTGAACTCGTTGATTTGAGATATCAGAGTGCGCAGTAGAAGCCTAGTGGTTATAGTTTTTCTGTCTTTTGTGATGTGTAAATACTTATAGAAATTGATTATCCATATTAGCTTTTGTAGAGTAAAAGTCACTTGTGACCATCACTTAGTATTTTAGTACGCCTTGAGCTTGAAGTTAAGCTTGCTATTATTAAGTAGATTGTGCTAAAAGTAGTATGGTGTATTATTAGTATAATGCAGTGGCAACATGATGGATTAGAACTTGATTTAAATCATTCTATGTGTATTGCATTTGAAGTGGGGTAAATTTATTTCAGTGAATTTTGTACTAGCTCAATCATCGTTCGTAAAGTTCTATCACAGTTAGCGCTCAAAGTGATTGCCGACAGGTTTAAGCTTAGTGCTAAGATTTAAAATTAAATCGTTATGTTCGGGCATCCATGGACATCAATCTGGGTGCAAAAGTTTGATGTAGCTCAGCTACCATGTTGTAGTCATCAGAGTTACGCAGCAGAAGCGTAGTGTCTAGATTTTGTAAATAATAGGAATCCGAGATCAAATTTAGAGGACTGAATTTTTATAAGGTGGGAGAATGTAATATCCAGTATTTTTTGAGCTATTTAAATTAATCATCTGTGTTCTGAAAAATAAACGGACTATAATTTTGAGTAATGCTCGGGTACTAGTAGAGTATGGAAGCTTAAAACAATTTTGAGGTCAAAATGTAATTTCAAAAACTTTTGGGTCTATTTTATAATTGCGGGAAACTTTGGGGGCTATTTTGTAAATTTTGAAAATGGCATGTATGTGTCGATGCTAGAAGGATTGGGCATAACATGATGCCACCTCCTACTTTTAAAGGAGGTCATTAATCTGACTTAATTTTAAAATAATAGAATATATTATAAAAAAAGAAAATGAAAATAAAGTAAGACAAAAACTAAACAAAACCAGAAAATAAAAGAAAGAAGAAAGAAATAGAGGAAACAAAAGAGAAAACAGAGCTTCAGGGGAGAAGAAAAACAGGGGAAAAGAGATAGGAAAAGGGAAAGAAATTGGAGAAAATTTTGGGGGGAATTCCTAAAGGTAAATTATCAACTTTAGTGTGTGTTCTCAATGTGCATTTTTGTGTGTGCAGTGTGTGTGTGTGTGTGTGTTCACTGTGTATGCATGAATATTTTGGTGTATATATGAGGGTTTTCTGTATATGTGTGTGTGGGTATTATGTGGGGTAGTGCATTTTTTTGGTAAGTTAGTGTTTGTTCAGTGTGTATGTGTGTGTGTTTATAGGGGTAGGGGTAGGGGTAGGGAGAAGGCCGTGAGTGGGTTTGCAGGATGTGCAGTGTGTTTAGTGTGTATGTATATTGTGTGTGAAAAATATGTGTGTGACAGTGTTCGGGGTGAGTTTGTGCAAAGATTCTGTGTGTGTGTGTGTTATATAAGTATAAAAGTGTATGAGTGCGTGAATTTGGGTTGGGCAGTGGGTGTAATGTGTGTTGGCAGTGGGTGAGTGTGTGTTTGTAGAGTATGTGTAATTTTGTGTATATATGTTTTTATTGTGTGTAATTGTGTGTTAGAATGTATGCTCATTTGTAGCAATGAAAGAGAGAGAGAGAAAGAGAGAGAGAGAGATCGGGGGGAGTTTGTGCGAAGATTCTCTGTGTGTGTGTTTGTTATATAAGTATAAAAGTGTATGAGTGCGTGAATTTGGGTTGGGCAGTGGGTGTAATGTGTGTTGGCAGTGGGTGAGTGTGTGTTTGCAGAGTATGTGTAATTTTGTGTATATATGTTTTTATTGTGTGTAATTGTGTGTTAGAATGTATGCTCATGTGTAGCAATGAGAGAGAGAGAGAGAGAGAGTATGTGTGAGTGTGTGTCAACAGTACCGAAAGGTAGAAGATAGGGTGTGTGTGTGTGTGTGAAGGTGAAATAATGCGGGTTCTGATTTGAATAGTGACTGTAATTATCACTAAAAAGGGGCACGCAGGGGGGGGGGGGGGTGGTTAAACAGTTTTATGTGAATTTTTATAAATGTTTTGGATTAGAATCTGACAAAGTTCAAAATAGTGTTCCCTAATATTTTTACGAGTCATACATTGTGAAAATTTTGGGATATTTCGGTGCCTGCAAAGGATGCTAAATTAGGGTATCAATGAAAAAGTATTCTCGATTTATTTAACATACTAAATCAAGTTATTTTAATCTAATTTTTTTTAGAACTTTATATTACTGAAATGTTTCATTTTCTAAAATTTCGTGCCATTCTGAGGTTGATAGTTAATTATTTTTAGTGGAATCGGCTTCTGAGTGCTTGATCCGTACACTGGTTTGTGATTTTCGGGCGAAATTTTTTTGAATCACTTTTTAGCCCAAAAATAACTTCAGGATAATTAAAATAGTGCTTTAATGTGTTTTTGAAAATTTTCTGGTACGGAAATCACTATTTGGTGTTGTGGTAATTTTGTACCCATAAGGGTGTTTTGATAATTTTACCTGTAAAAGGTAGTTTTGGGTACATTCACATACGGTAGGGATATTTTAGTGGTTTTATTTACGGGAAGACTTTTTTTGGTGATTTAAGTATGAGAGGAGTGTTTTTGGTAATTTTACACATAAGGGACTTACTCGGTGAGGGGCTATTCTCGGAGTATGCATGAGTTAGTATTGAGTAATATCATAGTATAGACTATATTCTGATCATTTGATTGTTCCGTTTAGGTCAAAGTAAAAGAGTTTTCGGTTAGGATAATTTAGTTTCGGATCTAGGTAAAGGTTTCTATCTGAACTCTGAGTAAGTATTTATATCTGACTTCTAATTTCGATAACTTGCATTCGCAAGTATTCTTTTGATTTAGTTATGGCTATTATCGAGCACTGAATTATGCATTGATATTAGCATGTTATTGCTAAACAAACCTAAAATTGAACCTGAATCGGTTATTTGGAAATCTTATCAGTGCTTGCCTTTTATCACATGCTGAGCAAATTCGATAACTATTTGCATTTTTTCTTTTGATTGTTGTGCCTAAATTCGATAACTGTTTGCATTTTTTTCTTCTTCTGAATTGTTCATGCTAATTGTTTGTAGCTATTCTTGAGTTATGAGTGGTGAATTAATATCAGCATGTTTAATTGTCATTAAACCATAATTGATATCGACTACTTGATATGTTGATACTCATTCTATTGCAAGTCAAGCATCGAATTTCTTGTTGATTCTATGTTTGTTGTCATCCATGTTGACTTGGGCGTCTGTTCTGAGCGAGGTGTTATAAGGATGGTCTGATCCTGCTTCCTACGGAGAATGCTGGCTAGTCCTTTGAACGAGGGAAAGGGCTACCGTACATCATGCATGTGTACACTTTTTGTGCATTGCCTGAGTGGCATTGCCTCTGCCCATGCTCATTACCTTCTGAATTTGTTTACATTGTATCTTACAATGATTATTTTGAAAATGATTGGAAATGAATGTCTTGATATCTGATTGAAGGGGATTGAGTTGAAACTCTTCCCCTTGTGATCAAATTGTTTGTGATTATCTAAAACCCTTCCCCATATTGTCCTTGAAGTACCTGTGTTTGTCTTGAAATATTTTGAAAAATCATTGTTGCATTTGAAAATGATGGCTTTGAAAATGATCATTTTGGTATTCGCTTTATGGTTGTCAATGATCGTTTTGGAATCTTTGAAAATGATCTTCAAATGTTCATTTTGGTATCCGTTTATAATTGTTAATGATCGTTCTGGAATCTGTTATGATTGTTAATGTTTGTTTTGGTATCTATTTATGATTGATTATGATCATTTTGGGAATCACCAAATTGTTTATAATTGTTTGAAATGTTTTGAAAAAGCATCATCAGACGGACTCTTGAGTCGTTTTGTAATTTCTTCTGTTGTTCCTTGAACAATTTTACAGAGCTCTCAAAACCTTACTATTCGTTTGATTTCCGTCTGCAAATAATGATCAAATGTAGATTGCTCATTTAGAGACTGTGTGAGATTCTGAAATGTCCACCATTACTTTGCGTGATAGGACCCTTGCACGGGTCAACATTGTTAGGTTGTCGTTCTGAAAGTAACTTAAGTTTGAGTTTTAGATGTTTTAAGTTGTGAAACTAGTTTAAGTTAAATTTTTTTAGACTGTGTATTTTGAAGGATTTGAATTCCTATCTATTTAGAAGCTCTAGAGTTTGTATCGGAACATGGTCTGATTTGATATGATGTGATAGGTTAACGCTCTGGGAGTTCAAGGCGAGGGAGCTCCGAATTTTCGAATCATTACGAAAAAGACTTATAAAAGTAAGTGGCATATAATTTGTCAAAGAAAAGTAAGAGAAATGTGGGATATGAGCTAACGCGCTAGAGATGTTCAATGAAATGCCCACATGGACTTGTCTAGGGAGCAACGTAGTGGTGGTTTATGGCTGCATAGACAGATAATCAAAGATTCATTCATTGGCATCTTTCCTTGGAAATCTAATCCTTGTTGCTCATTTCCTTCTACTCTCATCGCTTGTTATGATGAAGGGAATTATGACGACTTAGAAAACAAAAATTTTCTTTTAAGGGCCAGTTCTGCTTCTTCAAGGGCTGAGAAGAAATTATGCCCAAATATACAGGAGTGCATTTGTTTTAAACAAATCTAATTGTTGTGTGCTCATTTCCTTCTACTCATAATTTCTTTTCATTTCCGGGTGCCATGAAGGGAACTAAGAACCAACAGAGAAATTTCCTTTGATTTATTTGCAAGACGACCAGGTTGAGTCGAGAAAGAAAGTGAGAAGTGAGAAGTGAGAAGTGAGAAGTGAGATCTAAATCTGGTATAGAGACGTGGCTTGTGTACGTTGCTAGTGTTTATAAAGGTATTTACTAAAAAGAGAGAAATTCAATCTAATCATGGCTTAGATCTATATGTAGCTGACAATAAGACCCACATTCTAAAAAATATGTCTTGTTGGCATAATATTAGGGATAGTTTAACACCACATAAGCCGAAGAAGTGGCATTAAACAATCACTAAACCCTTTGTAGCGGCTTGATGCATTGCTAAAAGACAAGGAAAACAGAGAATTCTAGCTTTGTATGTTTGATATAACGTCATTTGTAAAATGAAAACCTGTTTATAGAACGCAGCTTATAAAATTCAAGTGAAAGAGAATCTAGATCTACGTGATATTCTATATTTTATTCTAATTAACTTAGGAAAATATGTGTAATTAATGCACAGTGATCTTTAATTGAAAGGACATAATTATCTAGGTTAAGTGCATTTTATCCCCCACATTACACAATTATTCCCCAAAAATGTCCAGCTAAACCCTTATTTTCAAATTTGTCCCCCAATGTATGGAGGCATTTTTTAAAGGACCATATTTTATGGACTTCGCAGATTTATCCCCCAAAATATAACATTTTTGCTTTTTATTGTTTGTTCTGTAACCCTATTCCAAAATTTACTGAATCATAAGGATTATATAATGAATTGAGCGCACCCAGCAAATCTTCTTCCCAGATCTTCAACCACCCATGACATCTTCACTGGAGATCGTAGTTTATAATTAAAGGAAACCGTCATTGATGAGCAACCTGAAGAAAAAACTAAACTAGGGTTGAGATTGTGAGAGATTGTGAGATACCATACACTCCTTGAAATTGGGAGAGGTAAGTGTGAGAGAGTTTGAGATTCTGGAAGAGAGTGAGTGATTTTGAGGGAGATTAGGATTCCTTGAGAAGAGAGAGAGTGTGATAAAAGAGCTCAATAAAAAAAAAGTGAAAGACTTAAAACGGAGTTGAGAGAAATGGAGAGAAGAGAAGAGAAGTAGAGAAAGATAGAGAGAGAGAGAGAGAGATACAGACCTATCACATGTCTTTATAAAATTATGCAAACACATCCTTCAAAATTTTAAGCTGCAAAGTTCACCCTGGAGTGGATGCCTTGGGACCGGTACTTGTTAATGGAGTTGTTATCCCTGCCATATGTGAGGGAAGGATTTTGCTATTAATTTTTTTTGAACTAGTAATTGTGTTAACGTGCAATATATGTGAGTTGTAATGACAATTAACCTTTTATTTCTTACACTTTGGCGAACATGATTCAAATTAAATGCATGACTCCGCAATTTAAGATCTTGAGAGTACGAATGCATGTAATCAAAATAGAAAAGTAAAATTTACTTTGTCTACCTCTCTAGAGTTAAACAGGGAAAATGTCTAAGGACTTCCTTTTGACTTCAAAGCTTTTGATGCTTCAAAAGTAAAAATTATGTATATTCTTTTGATAATGAAGCGATTTATTCCACTAATGTTGGGGTACAACATCTCGGATGACTGGCGTTACAAATTAGGTGCCTCTTCCATCCATAAAAAAGTCATCAATGGTTCTAGCGTATTATGCTAGTCTATGGGCTACTTTATTCTCTGTGCGATGTACAAGGCTGAATTTACATATATTAAAGTTATTATACATCATTTTAACTTCATCAATGTTGCCCATTGCTGATGAATTCTCACCTTCTTGCCGAATTGCTGAAATTACATTTGCTGCATCGCCTTCAATAATTGCATCCGGAAATCTGCTTTCTAGTCCAAAGAGCATAGCTTTGGGAGCTATCGTTGCCTCTACACATTCAGGTTCTAGTAAAACCATTATTTTCTTATTTGCATAGAAATTGCCTTCAGTAACTCGAACCACTACCTCAATATCGATTGCATGGTCCCCTTCAAAAACTGCTGCATCAAAGTTAATTTTATAGCAACTCATCGGAGGGGCCTACCAAGAAACAAGAACTGTATTTCTGGGTTTTGAGGGCTTGATTTGTGCGTCTTTGTATTGCTATTAGCAAGTTGACGGTGGAGGAGTACAATTGTAACGTATCACACTGAGCTTCTACAAATAAACACTCATTTTTGTTGTTCCAAAGGTTCAAACAAAGCGTCCCCAAAACCTCAACCTCCTTCGTATCCACTCTCTCCGTTACATCCTTCCATCACCAATAGATATTGTCATAACACATGACTATAGATTAGGTGAGCAAAGAGCCCACACTTCTCGCGAAGAACATGATACATTAATGATTCACCTTCTAATCCACATAATGGACACACATTGGTTACTTTCCTCCTTTTGCGTATAAATCTATTACCCGTTGGAAGGATATGAGAGAAAGCTCTCCAACAATACATCTTTATCTTGTTGGGTACATTTAGTGACCAGATAAACTTCCACTTTATAGTATCCTCCCTGCTGGTGTACCTTTCCCCGGATTATGCTCCTTCTTAAGCAAGCCTCTCTCCATGACAAGGCGATAAGCACCATTCACCGAGAACATTCTTGTTCCGAAAAATGTCAAACTAGTCTATCTTCCCATAGTAATCTGCCAAGTGTTATGCCTATAATCAGTTTTGCTTCATTCGCCCAAAAAAATATGATGGATGAGGTTTACCTTCCATTTCTTCAGTGGTGATCAATGAGCTCTGAGACATAAGTCATGGGTGGGCAGAGTGTTTGTGGCGATTGGACTTTGAAAGTAGCCATCCATCATTACAGATTTTGATTTTTCCCCATTGCCGACTCTCCACCTCAGCCCTGCTACTATGACATCCCTTGACTTTAGGATACTCCTCCAATTGTAGCATGGTCGGCTCCTTAGGTTTGCATTGAAAATATCTCCATCTTAGAAATATTTGGAACTAACTACACGAAAGAGAAATGTGTTTTGATTATTCACAAGGCACTGTCCCTGTTTAGAGAGTAGCGCGAGGTTGAAAGCTTGTAATTTCCTGAAACCAATGCCCCCTTGGTCCTTTCTTCTGCGTAGTTTATCCCAACTCATCCAATGTAGATTATTTTTACCATCGTACAATCCCCACCAAAAATTAGCCATAGTTTCTAACACTTCACGTAATTGCGTCGGAAGCTTAAAGCATCCCATGGCGTAAGTTGGGATGGCTTGAATCACAGATTTCAGCAAGATTTCTTTCCAGGCCTTGGAGATGAACTTTGATGACCAACTTTGTAATCGGGACTATAATTTCTCGCATAAGTTGCTAAAAACCTCTCTTGAACTGTCCAACAAATGAGGGTAGCCCCAGATATTTGGCATGTGCAGAGACTACTGAAACACCCATCAAATCACGTAGTTCATCTCGAATTACCTTTATAAAACCTTACTTATGGTCATGGAGGTACATACTTGACTCACCCTTTTAAGGGAGGCATCACCCTGTGGTGAGGCCATTGATTGAGTCACTATAGATAGTATCAGAGTTGACCCTCGAAAGCTTGGGTGACCTCGGTTAGGTTGTCGATGGTTCGGAAAATTGAAAGCAAGCCCGGTTATATCCCACAATAAGAGCATGGTTGGGCAACAAGGGGTGAGCTGGATATATCCCACATTAGTTAGAGGAAGATTCTGAACTATTTGTGATTGAGCCTTAGCGACAACGGTAAGGCACAAAAAGGGAGATTGTGATATCAATGTCAGATACAAGATAGTATAAGATTGCCCTTATAAGACATTTCTTATGATCTTAGAAGTACCCTTTTATAGGGGGCATCGCCATATGGTGAGACTCTGCATATGATCGTTACAGAGACTGATTTTTCACCATAAAAGAAAAAGGAAAAAGAGAGATTGTTGAAATTACGCGCCTCATAATTCGTCCCATTCCTGAATTTATCCATGAGAGTTAAAGATTATCAACTTCTCATCAATATTTGGAAGATGGGTATGATCGTAATTTTGTTGCATTTAATAGTTCAGTTAGGGATTGAGAGTGACGTTGGTGAATGAAAGAGATAGAGCTTCTTTCTCTTTCTAGTTTTCATTTAGGGAAGACGGAAAAACAATAAAAGAAAAAGAGGAAAAAGAAAAAAAATAAATAGTTAGCAAAAAACTTTGCAAACGGGGGGGAGTGGAAAAGCGAGGACAAAAAGGGCAGGAAAAAAGAAAGATGTATGCATACTTGTATTTATAAGTTCTTGGAATCCACCTACGCGGGTGAGCTTTTGTTGAGGGTGGTGATCTCTGAGCGCTGTGTATTTAT
>JAVXUO010000156.1:0-113409 GCA_033065855.1 Escallonia rubra
ACTTCTCTTTTTGCAAGATTCTTGACCCTAATATATGCTTTGGATTCAACTAAAGTCTACTTCATGTATCCCATGAAAAAAGGTAAAAAGGCAACGTGAGGCAAGCTTCATGGCCTTGCTTTCTCTAATTATTCAAAATACTCATCCCCCAGAGTGAAAATCTAAGGGAAGGGCAATAACTCTATTTCGAGACAAATTACTAGAAGTCTCAATATCTAATCAACTGAAGCAATAAATCTGCTCACAATAAAGATCTGCGGGGCATGGGGTGCGGCAGTGGAGATGCGGTGGCCGGCAACAATAGAGATCTGCGGGGCATGGGATGCGGCAGTGGAGATGCGGTGGCCGGCAACAATAGAGATCTGCGGGGCATGGGGTGCGGCAGTGGAGGCGCGGCGCCGTCGCGGCTGTAGCAGCCGGACGTGAGTGGCTGTTACGTCGGAGGGGCGAGCCTAGCTGCTGGCGCCAGCGGAGCTGTGGTGGCGAGGGTGGCATGGGGGTGCGGTAATGGGGGGGGGGGTTGTAGAGAGAGAGAGAGAGGCAGAGAGAAAATAGGGAAAGAAGGCAGTGCAACGGCGGGGAGAAAAGAAAAGAATTAGGGTTTGTGTCTATGTAGCTAATTTTTAGCGACGGATTTTTTCCGTCTTTAAAAATCCGTCGCTAAAAGTTATTAAAAAATTTCAAATAAATGGACTTTTACCGACGGACCAAATCCGTCGCTAAAAATCCGTCCCTAAAAGTAATTTAAAATTTTTTTTTTTTAAAAAAAAGTTTTTCAAAAGAGGAAGAATTTCACAAATTCAAATTAGCGACGGATTTACCGTCGGTAAAAGTCCGTCGGTAAATGTCCGTCGCTTAAAATATTTACCGACAGAATATTCCGTTGGTAATCTCTTTAGCGACGGATATTTACCGACGGGATTTTACCGTTGCTAAAAGTGCTTTTTAGCGACGGAAATTGGTCCGTCGCTAAAAATCCGTCGCTAAAAACTATTTTTCTTGTAGTGATAGAATATATTATAAAAAAAGAAAATGAAAATAAAGTAAGACAAAAACTAAACAAAATCAGAAAATAAAGAAAGAAGAAAGAAACAGAGGAAACAAAAGAGAAAACAGAGCTTCAGGGGAGAAGAAAAACAGGGGAAAGAGATAGGAAAAGTGAAAGAAATTGGAGAAAATTTTGGGGGGAATTCCTAAAGGTAAATTATCAACATTAGTGTGTGTTCTCAATGTGCATTTTTGTGTGTGCAGTGTGTGTGTGTGTGTGTGTTCACTGTGTATGCATGAATATTTTGGTGTATATATGAGGGTTTTCTGTATATGTGTGTGTGGGTATTATGTGGGGTAGTGCATTTTTTTGGTAAGTTAGTGTTTGTTCAGTGTGTATGTGTGTGTGTTTATAGGGGTAGGGGTAGGGGTAGGGAGAAGGCCGTGAGTGGGTTTGCAGGATGTGCAGTGTGTTTAGTGTGTATGTATATTGTGTGTGAAAAATATGTGTGTGACAGTGTTCGGGGTGAGTTTGTGCAAAGATTCTGTGTGTGTGTGTGTTTGTTTGTTATATAAGTATAAAAGTGTATGAGTGCGTGAATTTGGGTTGGGCAGTGGGTGTAATGTGTGTTGGCAGTGGGTGAGTGTGTGTTTGTAGAGTATGTGTAATTTTGTGTATATATGTTTTTATTGTGTGTAATTGTGTGTTAGAATGTATGCTCATTTGTAGCAATGAAAGAGAGAGAGAGAAAGAGAGAGAGAGATCGGGGGGAGTTTGTGTGAAGATGCTCTGTGTGTGTGTTTGTTATATAAGTATAAAAGTGTATGAGTACGTGAATTTGGGTTGGGCAGTGGGTGTAATGTGTGTTGGCAGTGGGTGAGTGTGCGTTTGCAGAGTATGTGTAATTTTGTATATATATGTTTTTATTGTGTGTAATTGTGTGTTAGAATGTATGCTCATGTGTAGCAATGAGAGAGACAGAGACAGAGAGAGAGAGAGAGAGAGAGTATGTGTGAGTGTGTCAACAGTACCGAAAGGTAGAAGATAGGGTCTGTGTGTGTGTGTGAAGGTGAAATAATGCGGGTTCTGATTTGAATAGTGACTGTAATTATCACTAAAAAGGGGCACGCAGGGGGGGGGGGGGGTGGGTTAAAGAGTTTTATGTGAATTTTTATAAATGTTTTGGATTAGAATCTGACAAAGTTCAAAATAGTGTTCCCTAATATTTTTACGAGACATACATTGTGAAAATTTTGGGATATTTCGGTGCCTGCAAAGGATGCTAAATTAGGGTATCAATGAAAAAGTATTCTCGATTTATTTAACATACTAAATCAAGTTATTTTAATCTAATTTTTTTTAGAACTTTATATTACTGAAATGTTTCATTTTCTAAAATTTCGTGCCATTCTGAGGTTGATAGTTAATTATTTTTAGTGGAATCGGCTTCTGAGTGCTTGATCCGTACACTGGTTTGTGATTTTCGGGCGAAAATTTTTTGAATCACTTTTTAGCCCAAAAATAACTTCAGGATAATTAAAATAGTGCTTTAATGTGTTTTTGAAATTTTTCTGGTACGGAAATCACTATTTGGTGTTGTGGTAATTTTGTACCCATAAGGGTGTTTTGATAATTTTACCTGTAAAAGGTAGTTTTGGGTACATTCACATACGGTAGGGATATTTTAGTAGTTTTATTTACGGGAAGACTTTTTTTGGTGATTTAAGTATGAGAGGAGTGTTTTTGATAATTTTACACATAAGGGACTTACTCGGTGAGGGGCTATTCTCGGAGTATGCATGAGTTAGTATTGAGTAATATCATAGTATAGACTATATTCTGATCATTTGATTGTTCCGTTTAGGTCAAAGTAAAAGAGTTTTCGGTTAGGATAATTTAGTTTCGGATCTAGGTAAAGGTTTCTATCTGAACTCTGAGTAAGTATTTATATCTGACTTCTAATTTCGATAACTTGCATTCGCAAGTATTCTTTTGATTTAGTTATGGCTATTATCGAGCACTGAATTATGCATTGATATCAGCATGTTATTGCTAAACAAACCTAAAATTGAACCTGAATCGGTTATTTGGAAATCTTATCGGTGCTTGCCTTTTATCACATGCTGAGCAAATTCGATAACTATTTGCATTTTTTCTTTTGATTGTTGTGCCTAAATTCGATAACTGTTTGCATTTTTTTTTCTTCTGAATTGTTCATGCTAATTGTTTGTAGCTATTCTTGAGTTATGAGTGGTGAATTAATATCAGCATGTTTAATTTTCATTAAACCATAATTGATATCGACTACTTGATATGTTGATACTCATTCTATTGCAAGTCAAGCATCGAATTTCTTGTTGATTCTATATTTGTTGTCATCCATGTTGACTTGGGCGTCTGTTCGGAGCGAGGTGTTATAAGGATGGTCTGATCCTGCTTCCTACGGAGAATGCTGGCTAGTCCCTTGAACGAGGGAAAGGGCTACCGTACATCATGCATGTGTACACTTTTTGTGCATTGCCTGAGTGGCATTGCCTCTGCCCAAGATCAATATCTTCTGAATTTGTTTACATTGTATCTTACAATGATTATTTTGAAAATGATTGGAAATGAATGTCTTGATATCTGATTGAAGGGGATTGAGTTGAAACTCTTCCCCTTATGATCAAATTGTTTGTGATTATCTAAAACCCTTCCCCATATTGTCCTTGAAGTACCTGTGTTTGTCTTGAAATATTTTGAAAAATCATTGTTGCATTTGAAAATGATGGCTTTGAAAATGATCATTTTGGTATTCGCTTTATGGTTGTCAATGATCGTTTTGGAATCTTTGAAAATGATCTTCAAATGTTCATTTTGGTATCTGTTTATAATTGTTAATGATCGTTCTGGAATCTGTTATGATTGTTAATGTTTGTTTTGGTATCTATTTATGATTGATTATGATCATTTTGGGAATCATCAAATTGTTTATAATTGTTTGAAATGTTTTGAAAAAGCATCATCAGACGGACTCTTGAGTCGTTTTGTAATTTCTTCTGTTGTTCCTTGAACAATTTTACAGAGCTCTCAAAACCTTACTATTCGTTTGATTTCCGTCTGCAAATAATGATCAAATGTAGATTGCTCATTTAGAGACTGTGTGAGATTCTGAAATGTCCACCATTACTTTGCGTGATAGGACCCTTGCACGGGTCAACATTGTTAGGTTGTCGTTCTGAAAGTAACTTAAGTTTGAGTTTTAGATGTTTTAAGTTGTGAAACTAGTTTAAGTTAAATTTTTTTAGACTGTGTATTTTGAAGGATTTGAATTCCTATCTATTTAGAAGCTCTAGAGTTTGTATCGGAACATGGTCTGATTTGATATAATGTGATAGGTTAACGCTCTGGGAGTTCAAGGCGAGGGAGCTCCGAATTTTCGAATCATTACGAAAAAGACTTATAAAAGTAAGTGGCATATAATTTGTCAAAGAAAAGTAAGAGAAATGTGGGATATGAGCTAACGCGCTAGATATGTTCAATGAAATGCCCACATGGACTTGTCTAGGGAGCAACGTAGTGGTGGTTTATGGCTGCATAGACAGATAATCAAAGATTCATTCATTGGCATCTTTCCTTGGAAATCTAATCCTTGTTGCTCATTTCCTTCTACTCTCATCGCTTGTTATGATGAAGGGAATTATGACGACTTAGAAAACAAAAATTTTCTTTTAAGGGCCAGTTCTGCTTCTTCAAGGGCTGAGAAGAAATTATGCCCAAATATACACGAGTGCATTTGTTTTAAACAAATCTAATTGTTGTGTGCTCATTTCCTTCTACTCATAATTTCTTTTCATTTCCGGGTGCCATGAAGGGAACTAAGAACCAACAGAGAAATTTCCTTTGATTTATTTGCAAGACGACCAGGTTGAGTCGAGAAAGAAAGTGAGAAGTGAGAAGTGAGATCTAAATCTGGTATAGAGACGTGGCTTGTGTACGTTGCAAGTGTTTATAAAGGTATTTACTAAAAAGAGAGAAATTCAATCTAATCATGGCTTAGATCTATATGTAGCTGACAATAAGACCCACATTCTCAAAAATATGTCTTGTTGGCATAATATTAGGGATAGTTTAACACCACATAAGCCGAAGAAGTGGCATTAAACAATCACTAAACCCTTTGTAGCGGCTTGATGCATTGCTAAAAGACAAGGAAAACAGAGAATTCTAGCTTTGTATGTTTGATATAACGTCATTTGTAAAATGAAAACCTGTTTATAGAACGCAGCTTGTAAAATTCAAGTGAAAGAGAATCTAGATCTACGTGATATTCTATATTTTATTCTAATTAACTTAGGAAAATATGTGTAATTAATGCACAGTGATCTTTAATTGAAAGGACATAATTATCTAGGTTAAGTGCATTTTATCCCCCACATTACACAATTATTCCCCAAAAAAGTCCAGCTAAACCCTTATTTTCAAATTTCTCCCCCAATGTTTGGAGGCATTTTTTAAAGGACCATATTTTATGGACTTCGCAGATTTATCCCCCAAAATATAACATTTTTGCTTTTTATTGTTTGTTCTGTAACCCTATTCCAAAATTTACTGAATCATAAGGATTATATAATGAATTGAGCGCACCCAGCAAATCTTCTTCCCAGATCGTCAACCACCCATGACATCTTCACTGGAGATCGTAGTTTATAATTAAAGGAAACCGTCATTGATGAGCAACCTGAAGAAAAAACTAAACTAGGGTTGAGATTGTGAGAGATTGTGAGATACCATACACTCCTTGAAATTGGGAGAGGTAAGTGTGAGAGAGTTTGAGATTCTGGAAGAGAGTGAGTGATTTTGAGGGAGATTAGGATTCCTTGAGAGAGAGAGAGTGTGATAAGAGAGCTCAATAAAAAAAAAGTGAAAGACTTAAAACGGAGCTGAGAGAAATGGAGAGAAGAGAAGAGAAGTAGAGAAAGATAGAGAGAGAGAGAGAGAGAGATACAGACCTATCACATGTCCTTATAAAATTATGCAAACACATCCTTCAAAATTTTAAGCTGCAAAGTTCACCCTGGAGTGGATGCCTTGGGACCGGTACTTGTTAATGGAGTTGTTCTCCCTGCCATATGTGAGGGAAGGATTTTGCTATTAATTTTTTTTGAACTAGTAATTGTGTTAACGTGCAATATATGTGAGTTGTAATGACAATTAACCTTTTATTTCTTACACTTTGGCGAACATGATTCAAATTAAATGCATGACTCCGCAATTTAAGATCTTGAGAGTACGAATGCATGTAATCAAAATAGAAAAGTAAAATTTACTTTGTCTACCTCTCTAGAGTTAAACAGGGAAAATGTCTAAGGACTTCCTTTTGACTTCAAAGCTTTTGATGCTTCAAAAGTAAAAATTATGTATATTCTTTTGATAATGAAGCGATTTATTCCACTAATGTTGGGGTACAACATCTCGGATGACTGGCGTTACAAATTAGGTGCCTCTTCCATCCATAAAAAAGTCATCAATGGTTCTAGCGTATTATGCTAGTCTATGGGCTACTTTATTCTCTGTGCGATGTACAAGGCTGAATTTACATATATTAAAGTTATTATACATCATTTTAACTTCATCAATGTTGCCCATTGCTGATGAATTCTCACCTTCTTGCCGAATTGCTGAAATTACATTTGCTGCATCGCCTTCAATAATTGCATCCGGAAATCTGCTTTCTAGTCCAAAGAGCATAGCTTTGGGAGCTATCGTTGCCTCTACACATTCAGGTTCCAGTAAAACCATTATTTTCTTATTTGCATAGAAATTGCCTTCAGTAACTCGAACCACTACCTCAATATCGATTGCATGGTCCCCTTAAAAAACTGATGCATCAAAGTTAATTTTATAGCAACTCATCGGAGGGGCCTACCAAGAAACAAGAACTGTATTTCTGGGTTTTGAGGGCTTGATTTGTGCATCTTTTTATTGCTATTAGCAAGTTGACGGTGGAGGAGTACAATTGTAACGTATCGCACTGAGCTTCTACAAATAAACACTCATTTTTGTTGTTCCAAAGGTTCAAACAAAGCGTCCCCAAAACCTCAACCTCCTTCGTATCCACTCTCTCTGTTACATCCTTCCATCACCAATAGATATTGTCATAACACATGACTATAGATTAGGTGAGCAAAGAGCCCACACTTCTCGCGAAGAACATGATACATTAATGATTCACCTTCTAATCCACATAATGGGCACACATTGGTTACTTTCCTCCTTTTGCGTATAAATCTATTACCCGTTGGAAGGATATGAGAGAAAGCTCTCCAACAATATATCTTTATCTTGTTGGGTACATTTAGTGACCAGATAAACTTCCACTTTGTAGTATCCTCCCTACTGGTGTACCTTTCCCTGGATTATGCTCCTTCTTACGCAAGCCTTTCTCCATGACAAGGCGATAAGCACCATTCACCGAGAACATTCTTGTTCCGAAAAATGTCAAACTAGTCTATCTTCCCATAGTAATCTGCCAAGTGTTATGCCTATAATCAGTTTTGCTTCATTCGCCCAAAAAAATATGATGGATGAGGTTTACCTTCCATTTCTTCAGTGGTGATCAATGAGCTCTGAGACATAAGTCATGGGTGGGCAGAGTGTTTGTGGCGATTGGACTTTGAAAGTAGCCATCCATCATTACAGATTTTGATTTTTCCCCATTGCCGACTCTCCACCTCAGCCCTGCTACTATGACATCCCTTGACTTTAGGATACTCCTCCAATTGTAGCATGGTCGGCTCCTTAGGTTTGCATTGAAAATATCTCCATCTTAGAAATATTTGGAACTAACTACACGAAAGAGAAATGTGTTTTGATTATTCACAAGGCACTGTCCCTGTTTAGAGAGTAGCGCGAGGTTGAAAGCTTGTAATTTCCTGAAACCAATGCCCCCTTGGTCCTTTCTTCTGCGTAGTTTATCCCAACTCATCCAATGTAGATTATTTTTACCATCGTACAATCCCCACCAAAAATTAGCCATAGTTTCTAACACTTCACGTAATTGCGTCGGAAGCTTAAAGCATCCCATGGCGTAAGTTGGGATGGCTTGAATCACAGATTTCAGCAAGATTTCTTTCCAGGCCTTGGAGATGAACTTTGATGACCAACTTTGTAATCGGGACTATAATTTCTCGCATAAGTTGCTAAAAACCTCTCTTGAACTGTCCAACAAATGAGGGTAGCCCCAGATATTTGGCATGTGCAGAGACTACTGAAACACCCATCAAATCACGTAGTTCATCTCGAATTACCTTTATAAAACCTTACTTATGGTCATGGAGGTACATACTTGACTCACCCTTTTAAGGGAGGCATCACCCTGTTGTGAGGCCATTGATTGAGTCACTATAGATAGTATCAAAGTTGACCCTCGAAAGCTTGGGTGACCTTGGTTAGGTTGTCGATGGTTCGGAAAATTGAAAGCAAGCCCGGTTATATCCCACAATAAGAGCATGGTTGGGCAACAAGGGGTGAGCTGGATATATCCCACATTAGTTAGAGGAAGATTCTGAACTATTTGTGATTGAGCCTTAGCGACAACGGTAAGGCACAAAAAGGGAGATTGTGATATCAATGTCAGATACAAGATAGTATAAGATTGCCCTTATAAGACATTTCTTATGATCTTAGAAGTACCCTTTTATAGGGGGCATCGCCATATGGTGAGACTCTGCATATGATCGTTACAGAGACTGATTTTTCACCATAAAAGAAAAAGGAAAAAGAGAGATTGTTGAAATTACGCGCCTCATAATTCGTCCCATTCCTGAATTTATCCATGAGAGTTAAAGATTATCAACTTCTCATCAATATTTGGAAGATGGGTATGATCGTAATTTTGTTGCATTTAATAGTTCAGTTAGGGATTGAGAGTGACGTTGGTGAATGAAAGAGATAGAGCTTCTTTCTCTTTCTAGTTTTCATTTAGGGAAGACGGAAAAACAATAAAAGAAAAAGAGGAAAAAGAAAAAAAATAAATAGTTAGCAAAAAACTTTGCAAACGGGGGGGAGTGGAAAAGCGAGGACAAAAAGGGCAGGAAAAAAGAAAGATGTATGCATACTTGTATTTATAAGTTCTTGGAATCCACCTACGCGGGTGAGCTTTTGTTGAGGGTGGTGATCTCTGAGCGCTGTGTATTTATATGTTTTCCATCCACAAGTTTTACTGGTAGTCTTATTGAAATATACTAGTTCACGGTTTTTGCAAATTTATCCTCCACATTTACACTCTCTTTCTAGAAACTACCATGTTTCCTTCAAACACAGCGTAAACTATTATTTGTCTTTGTTTGATTCTGATCTCCTTTATTCATCTTCCACACTTTAATTATCTTTGATGTGTCCTTCTTTGCCACAGTGTTCGTACTTCCGTCAGCCTTCGGACAAAGATTTGTTACTTTATCTATTTTAAAATCTGCCTCAAATTTTCCACATCTTGGATTGCTAATTCTGCCTCTTTTTTTCTTTCTTTTCTTCAATAACAGCTGCTTGCAACTCCGTCTTTTTTATCTTCTCTTGAAATTGTAAAAGTGATGTATGACTACATAGAAAGAGAGTATCCTTCTCATGTAACAAGGCATCGACCAAAATATCATCTCAATTGTGAACATTGTTCACAGCTCATCTGATAAATTAGGTTGAACTGTCCCGCTTCTCGTTCTTGTCTTGTTTGTCTCGACTTTTAGGCTTCTTTTCTTACTATCCTTGGTATACACCTTCTTGGATATAGATATGTCTCATTTTTCTTTTCTAGAGGGAGAAACCATCATGAATATTAAATTTCCCTACCCAGTATTATCACTACAAGAAAAGAGACTTTAAGCAACGGAAGAAAATCCGAAGTCCGTCGCTAATATTTTACGGACGAAAATATCTGTCGCAAAATGTTATTTTCAAAAATTTTCCATTTATTTCACATTTTTTTTCCTGAAAAATAAAAAAAAAAAGGTTTTCGCGACGGACTTTTACCAACGGATGCAATCCGTCGGTAAAAATCAATATTTGTAATTTTTAAAGACCTTTGGTGACAGATTTTTAGTGACGGCCAAAAATCCGTCGCTAAACGTCATTAATTAAAACCAACAAACCCTTCTTCTCTCTCTTTCTCATTCTTCTAGCCGTCACTTTCCTCCTCTCTTTTCTCTCTCTCTCTCTCTCTCTCACCCACAGTGACTTAGGCCGCCCACCTCCAACGCCATCCCGCCCTCACCCCTTCTGCCCCACCCTCACCCCGCCTCCCCCTCCTAAACTACACCACCACACGCGACTTGTGCTCGACACCGTCGCGTCAGTACTGCACTCCGACTCGAACCCGCTCGTTACCGCTAAGCCGTCTGAAATCGACTCTGTCGGCGTCGATTTCTGTGATCTGATTTTGTTCTTGTACGTCCAATCGTACAAGCGGCTGCTTTCAGGGGACACAAGGACTCTGCCGCCGTGGCCGACAATGTCTGCATTCGCTTTTTTTGTCCACTTTGTTGCCGCTGCAGGTATAAATTTCACTTTTGCTCTATGCAATGTCGGAAATGCTTGCCAAATCATGCTCTATTGCTGTTCGTTTGGAATGCGACTGTAATGTTGTAGAGAATGCATCAATAGTCAGTGTAGTGTGTATTTTGTTCGCTTGGTTGCAGTTTGCAGGCATACATTATACTTTTAATTTAGGTCAAACCGTAAATGTTGGTTAGATACTTAATTGCTACTCCGTATACTATGGGTGAAAACTTTTCATAGCTAATTCTAATTACGAAGGATGGATTCGAGATTTATGTTTTGCCTTTCTGTCCATTTTAGATTCTTAATAGTTGTTTGGAGCTATTCAAAGTTGCAACAATGGTAGAAAGATCAGTAATGTTGATGTTTTAGAAGTAGGCTATTAAAATAGGAGACACAAATATCGTATGCACAGCTTGACTTGCACTTAGGCTACATATGTCTTTCGTGTGCATCACGGTTTTAGGTTTGGACACTCAACTTTCGGTAGGAAACAATTACCAACTCAAGTAGGTATATTTGCGCCATGATTTGTCAGTGCAAATAAGGTGAGGACATGAGGACGTCCGAGGGTAACGTTAGGGAGAAGTATAACTGTTTGCAAAGAGAAAAACAGGTTTGGAGTGTTTTAGTGAAAAGTGTTAGGGGCTAGACACAGTGTATTAACAGAAAGGGGAAGATGAAAACAAAAACGACTAATAATCTAATTTTTTCACATAAGTCACAGTCGCTCCTTTTAAACAAAGAAGAAATACTTACAATTAAGGAATATGAGCACTATGCGCAATAGACAACTTTTTTATTCATTTTGTTCATTATTAAAGAATTTGTACAACTATACTCTTTTTCAGGTTGTGATCGATAAAGGTAAACAAGTAACAATTGTGGGCAGAGAGATGCACACTTCGGAGCAATGATCTTGACTTATATTTTTGTAGTTTCAATGAAACTTGTGACTTTATTTTTGAGATTTGTACAATGTGATTTATTATATTTAGTGAACATGTAATTTGTTGTATTTAGTGTTAGTTGGTAGTGTATATGAATTAAATTTTATTTGTAACAGTTGGAATTTAGTAAACGATGAATCTTAGTTTAAGAATTAAATTGTTGTTGGATTGGTTGCTTAGGGTTAATCGTTTGAAACGGGTTTGAATTTATAAAAGATAGCAAAACTGAAAAATAGCAGTTTTTAACTTTTAGAGACAAAATTTCGTCGCTAAAAATCCTTCAACAGATCAATAAACGTTTTTAGAGACAGATTTTTAGCAACTAAAGACTTTTCCGACGTTCTTTTAGCGACATAAATTCCGTCGCTAAAAGATGTTTTATTGAGAAATTTAGAAATTAGAAAAATATAGAAAATACCTTTAAAGACGAAATATTCCGTCGAAAAGTAATTATTTTCGTATGTTAAAATTGAATTTTTGCCGACGGATCACCAAAACCCGTCGCCAATATTTTAGCAACGGGATTTTTAACAACAGACTTTTAGCGACGAACAGTCCGTCCCTAAAAGTCTTTACCGACGGATTACCCACATTTAGCGACGGAAAATTCCGTCCCTAAAAGTGAATTTTCTTGTAATGATATCTTCTTGTTAGCTTTATGAGTATGCACAAAAATGATAATGTCAACATCAAAGCTCTATATGCCACTTTTGCGTTTTAAGCCCCTTAAAACAAGTACAATTAGGACAACAGAAAAAATGAAAAATATAAAAAGTGTCACATGCATAAATACGGATACGAAGATTTAACAAGCATCTTGGCTATGTATAGGAAGACCACGAGATTGCACAATAAAGTTGAGAAATTACAAGAGAACATTCATTTAGCCACATACACCCATAACTCAACCATCATCGTTTTTCGCTCTATTTACCGGTGTTATCACAGAAGTACTAAAACCTCGAATATTTGATCTACAATCATAATCTCTTATTGCCTCACACTCTTACTAGCTGTCTATGGCTAACTATCGATGTGCTCTTAAATTTTTACCTTTCGCTCTCAATGGCTACACACTCTTTTCTCTCTACAGAATCCATCAGTATTGCTTCATTGTAAAGGAGATGGAAAATTCTACACGTTGCCATCATTGCAATACTGGATTGCTTCATGGTAAAGAAAATTAAAATATTTTTAAAAATTAAGTCATACGGAGTATCACTTTATAAATTGTTTTCAAAAGATTTTAATTTGTGGATTCTTTATCTTTAATTTCATAAATGATTTTTGTATTTTACATTTGTGATATTTTATTTTGTTTTTAGAGTACATTTTGAGCTGTTTGTAGTGAAAACTAACACCTAACATGTTAGTATATTGAATAGATAGAGTTTTAGAAGGTGTAGAATTAGTTTCTACCCATATAAAGTTTATTAAAATTATGTCAATAATACCTGCAAATTTTTTAATAATAGTAAAGAGTCATGATGCATGTGTGACTTTAATAAGTAATGATGAAAAAAGAATGAGACACTGCAACAAACATGATGACGAGTTGCATAACTAAAAGTGGATGACGTGTCCCAAAATTAAAACGGATAAAAAGGGAAAAGGACACTAAACACAGCTTATGTGTCGCTTCCATTATTTCTGTAAATAAAAAAGAAAAATCTTTATATATATATATATATATATATATATGGCCTTTAGCAAATCATCCCCTAAATCCTCAAACACAAACACACTTATGTCGACAATTTGTTTATTCTTAGTTTTCTTAGTTTCTGAGATACCGCTACTCGTGATTCTTCTCATTCTATGCGAACTTCCTTTAGTGCTTCAGCAAATGAGGATCGGCCACCACCGTAACAGTAGTTGGTGCATCGTAGCAACTCTTGCATTGCACTCTCTCGGCTGAAAGTTGAGGAGAGCGGAACATCCACGGCTTGAAAATGCAGCTTGGTCATAAGCCAAAGCAGCCTCCTCTGCGCTATAAAATGTTCAGAGCCAAACCCTCCTTCCATGCCTTGTGGAATCCTTAATCTCTGCTGCATACTACCCCCAAGGTCATTTTCTAATGCCTATATGTCATTTTTCCTTCTTAGATTCATCTTCGATCACTGTACTTATGTTACAAAATGCAGCAATAACGAAGCAATATTTTGAAGAACAAAGAAACGAGAATTTAAAAAAAGAAAAAAAGAACAAACGCACAATACAAGAATTATGAGGTTCACCAATGTAGCTACGTCTTCGGAGTATGACCACATTTCGATTTCACTATTCAGCAGTGTTACAACCAGAAATCCTAATCCCCACTCTTTGTTGTGGTTTTCTCTCTTGACCCAAAAAAAAAAAAAACAAAACAAGACCACTTGTATTTATTCAGAGCTAATAGGTGACTTTTTTCTAAATAACTAATGTGGGAGAAGACAACTTATATACTCGAGCTAAGTCGTGACCTTCTCTCAATAACCAATGTGGGCCACCCATATTGTAATAATATTTCTGGGTTGAAATCGGACTCCACATATAACAATCTCCCACTTGGAGACTGATACAACTCCAATGCCTTACAAATGCTGGTCATACTCATTTAAGAAGCATCAACGAAGACTAATCAAAGTTGAGCATAGGCTTAACTTATGCTTGTCAACCACCTTGGTTAACATGTCCGCGGGATTCTTGTTGCCTTCAATCTTCTCCAAGTTCAGTTGTCCATCCTCCAACAGAGACTGTATAAAGTGATACCTCTAGAATAATGAAATCCTCATTATTAAGCTTCTAAAAATAAACACAATGATCTGAGTGGCATCTAGTGAAGCTTGTCTGCTTCAAAAAAACTGTCAAACTTCACTGTCTAGGAGCTTGTTTTAGGCCATACAAGTTCTTCTTTAACCTGCAAATCATTTCCTCCTTACCCTTGACTTCAAAACCCTCTGGCTGATGCATGTAAATTTCTCCCTCCAAATCACCATGGAGAAATGTTGTCTTCACATCCAGTTAGTGTTGTAAAAAGCGCGCCTAGGCCCCAGGCGCAGCTAGGCTCACACAACACCCCTCGCCTAGGCCTAGGCTCAGCGTATTCAAGGAGGCGCGCGCCTCATGAGCCCAGGCGCCAAGGCGCTAGGCGCGTCACGGCGGTGGAGGCGCCAAGCTAGGCGCAAGGCTGTGAATAGCCGTTGAATCTTCTTGTTTGTCTTTACCAAATCAAACACCTTTCTGATTTTCTTCACCCAAGCTCTCTCACAGTCTCTCAAGTCTCACCTCGCGACCCAAGACGACAAGAACCAAATCTGAATTTGTCGTCGTCGGCCCGTGATCCGTCGTAATCTCAGCCTCTCACGGTCTCTTACCTCGCGAGTTGTGACCCAAGACGGCAAGACCCAAATCTCAGTTCGTCGCCGTCGGCCCGTGAACCGTCGCAGCTCCTGTCGCAGCTCACCGGAGCATCTCCCGGACCCATCGCAGCTCGCCGACGCACTTCCCAGTCGCTGGCGCTGCTTCAGCCGCCTGCACCTCAGTCGCAGGTCCCCTTCGCAGCTGCTGCTCTAGTTGCTCCGCATGTTTGTGTTCTGACTCTTTCCATTCTTGAAGAAGCTTTCTCTCTCTTTTGGTTTCTAGTCTTTGAAAGTCATTTGATCCGCTATTAATCTCCTGCCTTTTGTTTTCCCCCATTCAATGACACTTTGAAAACTTATGTTTGCTGTGACTTGTGAGAATTGAGATGATATGCTGTGCAAATTCATGATATATGGGGTGAATGGTGATGTAATTGATGGTTTATAATCTTCCCGGTGGGAGTTTTGGAAGTTTGTTACTTGTCAAGTTCTTATTTTTTTTAACATAATTTATTGTTTTAATGTATTATTATTTATTTATTTTATTTATTTTAATATTGCGCCTCGCTTCGAAAAGGTGCACGCCTGCGCCTTGCGCCTAGGCTCCAGGGACCTTTTGCGCCTTAGGTGCGCTTGCGCCTTTAACAACACTGCATCCAGCTACTCCAGATGTAAGTCCTCTATAGTCACAATGCTCAATATCATACGAATTGAAGTCATCTTCACAATAGGAGAGAAAATTTCTTGAAAATCAACACCTTTCCTTTGTCGATACCCTTTCACAACTAGTCTTGCCTTGTATCTCTTTGTTCCCCAAGCTACATTTTTAATCTTGTATACCCATTTGTTATATAGAACACTCTTAGCCGTAGGGAGCTTTACCAAATCCCAAGTTTGGTTTTGCTCAAGTGAAGCCATCTCATCATTCATGGATTGCTGCCACTATAACCTGGATTCATCCTATATCGCTTCTTGATAACATTCTGGCTCACCCGAATCAATATACAAAATATAATCGAGCGAAAGAAAACGTCTATCAGGAGCTTTCCTTACCTGAGTTCTTCTTTTGAGGTTAGGAGTTTCAGGCACCTGTTGTTGATCACCAGCTCTAATTTCAGTATCAGTTGTTTCATCAAGGGCTTCTGGATTTTCTATTCTGGGTGCCTGTCCACTTTTTGGCTCATTAAGGCCCATGTTTTCTCTATTTTCCTTTTCAATCCAATTTTCTTGTAACCTGTGCTATACAACCGTGATTCATCGAATATGACATCCCTACTCCTGATGATTTTTTTTACGTTCATAGTTTCACAAATAATAACCATATTCATCACCTCTATATCCAATAAATACACACTTCTAAGACTTTAGAGTCAAATTTTTTCCTTTCATCTTTATCAATATGAGCATAAGCAATTATACATCCAAAAATTCTCAAAAAAGAATAATCTACTAGTTTACCTAACCATTATTCTTCAGTAATACTACCATTGAGAGCACTCGCTGGACTTTTGTTAATTAAATATATGGCAGTATCAACAGTTGCTACCCAGAACTGCAGAGGTTAATCAACATGTATCCTCATGCACCTTGCTCCACTACAAGAAAACAGGTTTTTAGTGACAGAAATTTCCGTCAATAAAAAGGCAATTTCCGTCACTAAAAGTTTTAGTGACGGAAAATTCCGTCACACGATTTCGTCGCGTATAACCTCGTCACTAAAAAGTTAGTGACGGAATCGTTAATTCCGTCACTAACTTCAGTGAAGGAATGGAGACATTTAGTGATGAAAAATTTCAGTCACTAAATGTATTTTATATTTCGAATATTTTTTTTAAATTTCGTATAAAACAATTGGTGACGAAAAATTCCGTCACATGAAATACGTCACTAAAATAAATGGTGACGGAAAAATTCTGTCACTAAAAGTATTTTATCGATGTTTTATGCTTTTAGCGACAAATCATAATCGTCGCTAAAATTATAAAACAAAAGAAGTATAGTTCCGCCTATTTTTTTCAAATCCCATTTTTTTCTCAAACCTGTATACAACAAATCCATCAACTCATCAAGCACACAAAATCAATTACTACATCAATCTCCATAAAATCCATTAGCACAATATCCATTACCAAATCAACCTCCACAATTTTTATCAACACAAACTCTACAAAACCATTAACACAAACACATAAAATACCAAGTCCAACACAAATCCTAAACTATCATATAGTAGCGATCATCCTTAAACATGAAAGTAAGTTGATGTTTGAACATTTCAAACATCATTGTCATCATCATCCTCATTAAGGTCATAGTCCTCATTGGCATCCAAACCATCATTGTCATCATCATCCTCAGTATTTCTGGATGGCTGCAAGCACAATCATATAAAGATAAATTTAACTAACAATTACTAAAAATTCACATCATAAATAATATGGTGAAGAATCATGAATCATATATGCCCGCACATAATCTAATTAGACTACACTTAAGTCATTATCTAAGCAATACCCATAGACCTAGATAAAAAATTCCAATATCTCTGCTAGTTCAATCCCTACAATGAATAACACAATATAGCTCTGATACTAATTACCAAATTATAATTCGGAACTCAGATAATCAATAACAAAATCGCACATTCAACCGACCATTCCACTATCATTCAACAGACCATTCAACTATCATTCAACTAAATCGCACATTCAATCCAATTGGTCACATCCTCCGTCAACAATCTCAATAATCACACGTTAAATTCAATTGGGTCCTATCCTCCGTCAACAATCTCAATAATCTCAATCAATAATCACAATTCAGAACTCAGATAATCAATAATCAATAATCAATATCCACTTTATTTTGGTCTTTCAGCACTAACAGATTCAAACCTTAAATTATTGAATTTCTATTTCAGATTTGTAGGTGTTGAAGGTTTAGACCGCAATGATTAGTTGATTACATTAATGAGTTGTAGAGATGCATCATGGTAATTGGCAAGATCAGCGGCGAACAATAGAAAAAATAAAGTAATCGGAATTCGGAACATACCTTTGTCGCCGATTCGCCCACCAGTGGTGAAGACTGGGAACTCAGAGCCTCAGAGCCGTTAGCGCCGGGAACTCAGAGCCTCAGAGCCGTTAGCACCGGTGGTTTGGTGTAGTGGAGTGACCGGAGGACAGAGCCACACAGGTCTTCTTTAGAATAAACAAAATGCAGCAGAGGTGGCCGTCCGTCGGTGTGTAGCGGGAGCGGTGGCCGGCGTCAGCAGAGGTTGCCGTCCGTAGCAGCAGAGGTGGCCGTCTGTCAACAGAGGTAGCCGTCCGTCGGCCGTAGATCTACTGGTCTAGATCCCAACGAGCTATCGCGACTCGCCGTTTGCCTGAATCGCCGCTCGCCGTTCGCCTGAATCGTAGCTCGCCGTCTCGTCGTGGCTTCGGGCTTCCAGCTGGCTGTTGACTGTCGTGGCTCCGCCCTTGGCCGGCAGTGACGGAATGGGGAGAAAAGGAGGGGGTGGCAGTGAGAATTTGGGGAGAAAGGGAGGTGGCGGGAGGAGCTTAAAGAGATGGAGGGAAATGAAAAGAAAAAAAAAGCCCTAAATTATGCATTTGGTGGTTTTTCCAAAACTCAATAAAAAATAATCAAAATTAGAATTATTAGTTTTAGGTGACGGAATTTTAGTGACGGAGCAAATTCCATCACTAAAAGCCTTTTAGGTGACGGAATTTTAGTGACGGAGCCAAATTCCGTCACTAAAAACCTGTTTTCTTGTAGTGCTCGTTCTATAATGGTTCTGTTCATCCTCTCTGCCAAGCCATTTTCCTGGGGTGTCTTCTTAATAGTCCTTATCAACCTAATACCATTGTTGGAACAATATTCTTGGAACCCTCCATCACGATACTCACCCCCATTATCAGATTGTTTTTGCATTTTATCTTGTTCCCTGTTTCATTCTCAACAAGAGCTTTCCACTTCTTAAAAATGTGATAAACATCAGATTTCTGTCTGGTGACATATATCTAGGTCTTTCTACTAGCATTATCTATGAAAGAAACAAAGTAGAAATGTCTCCAAGAGACTTTACTGTAGTAGGTTCGCAAACATCCGTGTGAACTAACTCCAGCCTTTCAGTCTTCTTCTCTTTAATTTACCATCCCTTCGAAAACTGACCCACTTTTGCTTTCAATGGACACAACCCTCGCAGAAATCCAACTGAATGTTCTTCATCCCTGTCAATGCATTCTTGGAGTGTAGAATTCTCATACCACTACTCTTACTCAAATGTCTTAACTTGTGATGCCATAATGTGGTCCTTTGATTTTCTGTAAAAGCCAAAAAGATATAGTGATTATATGTACCTGAAAGAGTATTTAGGGTTCCTACTCTTTCACCTCTTGCTACCACCATCGACCCTTTGATTACCTTCCACTGTTTTTTCACAAAATGTCACAAAAATAACCTTCACCGTCCAACCCGCTAACGGATATAAGATTCTTCTGCAGTTCTGGAATATTTCTAACCTCATTCAAAACTAGGGGTTCCTCCATTTGACAGTTTAATTTCAATTTTTTCCTTTCAAACAATGTTATACTGAAATCCATTCCCGACAGTCACATGTCCATAATCACCATGAAAATAATAACTAAAACAATCCCCATGAGGTGTACAATGAATCGAGGCTCCTGAGTCTACATACCACACTTTGGAATTATCATCCACTATAACTAGTAGAGAGACATAAATCGTCGCATGTCAATTCGTTTGAACTTACCATGTTTGCCCCTTCATCGTCACTTTGTCTCCCCCCTACTCCATTTTTCTTCTTTGGGTTTGTACAATCATTCTTCTTATGACCCTCCTTGTTACAATTCTAGCACACTATGGTTCTCCCTTTGGACTTCGACTTGCCTCTTGATTTTGATCTTCCTCTTGTAGGACTTCTTACCTTGTTATTCTGCTAGTTATTCTATCTACATCTGGATTCCACGGACAAAGCAGTACTAGATGATATACCATCACCAATCGTCTTTCTCCGCATTTCGTCATCCATCCCAGAGCTCACAACATCATTGAGTGTTAGCGTTCTAGAGATAGTAGAATTACTCACTGTTGTCATCAACTTATTCCAACTATCAGGCAGTGAACACAGAAACAACAAAGCTCTAATTTCATCATCAAAATTAATGTCGACAGATTCCAACTGATTTGTTACATCGTTAAAATCATTTAGATGATCAACAACAGAACCACTTTCAGACATCCTCATATTAAACAGTCTCTTCATAAGAAATACTTAATCGAAGCAAAAGATTTTTCATACAATTTCTCTAATGCTTGCATCATAGCAGCAGTAGTTTCTCCTTGGAGAAATTGAATGCTACTTGCGGTGTCAGGCTAAGTCTTACTGTACTAACGCCTTTCTGTCCAAAATCGCCCACTAATTCGCATTCATCGCTTCAGGTTTCTCTCCCACCAGCGGTAGATGTAGATCTTTCTGATACAAGTAGTCTTCAACTTGCATCTTCCACCACTAAAAATTCATACCATTAAACTTCTCAATATTTCCTTTACCTTCTTCGGCCATTACTCCCACTCAAACGTAAAACCTATGTGAGTAAAACTTGAACCCAAGCTCTGGTACCAGTTGTTTCAAAATGTAACAATTACGCAGCAATATTTTGAAGAACAAAGAAACGAGAATTTAAAAAAAAACAAACGCACAACACAAGAATTACAAGGTTCACCAATGTGGCTACATCCACGGAGATGACCAGATTTCGATTTCACGATTCAGCAGTGTTGCAACCAGAAATCCTAACCCCCACTCTTTGTTGTGGTTTTCTCTCTTGACCCAGAAAAACAATACCAGACCACTTGTATTTACTTAGAGCTAAGAGGTGACCTTTCTCTAAATAACCAATGTGGGACAAGAAAACTTATATACTTGGGCTAAGTTGTTACCTTCTCTCAATAACAAATGTGGGACACCCACATTGTAATATTATCTCTGGGTTAAAATCAGGCTCCACATATAACAACTTCTTCTTCATCTTGCTTGATTCTCTTGGAGGGAGAATGGGAGGCTACAACATTAGATGAAAGATGGATCCACCTCTGACTCGTAAGTGTTGCCGATTGGAGAAAAATTGTTGCTACTAAAAAAAGCTGAATATCCCATGAGCATGGAAACCTTGGGAAGAACTCAATATTCTGAAATTTGCAAGATATAGAATCCATTTTCGCACTTCATGGGAAATTAAGGTACGAAGTCAGGTCGTCTTTTTACTATACTTGAGATGCAAGAACAACTTGGAATTCTATACATATATGCTTACACAAATACGTAATTTTTAAATGCAAACTAAGGTTTGATATAGGGCTGTCTTCGTCTTAATTAGAAATAAAATAAGAATAATTAAAGACAAGGAAAATAAAGAAAAGACATATTTAAAGTAAGACAACCTGGCAATTCTATAAAGGTTTGCAGCAGGTTTTTGGTATTGCACTTTTGATATTGCTCGACAATCAATCTTTGTTACTATTGACTTCGGCATTCGAGTGGTGTCTCATTCCTTTCGGAACTACGTTGGTTTTTCCAATTAGAAGAAGTCATGTCAAAGACTGCGATTCAAGCGGCCAACCGCAGGATTTTGTCAGAACTACGTGATTTTGATTCCTATTTGTCCCACCCCGATACGTAGGTCATTTGACCCTCGTTGTCGATTTCAAACCATAATGGGTTTAAGTAGTCTTCGTTTCTTTATTACTTGTTTTATGATACAAATCACGAAAATAACATAAAAGTAAATAGAGACGAATTAGGATATAACGGGTGTCTAACACCTTCTTGCTGCATAACTTAGCTTCCGAATCCAAATCTCCAATTTCGTAGATCAGAAGCTTGAATTGGACAATCCCGAGTCAAATTACGGTTTTCTTGTTTACTCTCACTAATTATCAAATTAACCTTTAAAATAAGATGTCGACTCGAGTTAGACCTTCCTGGATTTAAATTTTCGGATCAGTTTGCTACACATTGCAATACTGGATTCTGGTAGTTTGCTTCCTTTTTTCTCAAGACATTTGAATTTATCATCTGATCGAATACACATTTGGTAAAAGAATGAAACTGGTCTCATGGCTGAAACATGAAACCAACAAGGTGACAACTCACAGGAATTACTGTGGCATGTAAATTTGTGTGGCTTTGGTGAATTCAAGACAACATCAACACAAAGCAGAACAACATGTGTGCTTGATCCACCTAGACTCGTCCTTTGAGTTGATGTCGTATCTCATGTTTATCTCCCTAACTTGTATAGATTGGGAGTGTCGGGGCGACAAAGTGAGATCTTGTTAGTTTATCGTTGTGTCATTGATTTAGTAGAGCATTAATTTCTGCAGGCTAACCAAGCATACAATATTTTTGGTCCAGTTCCATTAGCATCCTTATCATCCCCTTTTGTTGTTGGATGAAGAAGGAACTGGATTTTGCTTGTAATCATTCTTACTATATTGCAATGAAATGGACTTGATAAAAAAAATATATATATAGTATTGCAATGAGCGTCCTTGGCCTGAAGGGAATGTATCTATTGGTGACGTAGTAGGTTAACGTCTTAGACCAAGTTAGCCTTCCTAAGCTGAATCAATTGAGATTTTCTTAGCTGCAAACACATATATTATAAAGTTGTCCACACATCTCTTCCAGTCAAAATGGATGTTTGGTTAGCTGAATAATCATGGTTTCATGCTAACTCAAAAAATTATACTCATCCTTTGGACTAATGGAAAATGTTAATTAATTTCTTAATAGGTATGCAAGAATATGTGGATAACATATGTACCTGGCATGGAAGGAAGGTTTTCCTCGTTGCGATGACCTTCCCAGCTTGTGATTTTTTTGAAGACCATTCGCACTACGCTATCAAACTCACTATCAAGGAGAGCCGACAAGTCCCTAGAACCCGCAGACTCCATTTGAAGACCCCGATGGACCTACGCTCTCTCAAATATGAATCGTTAAAGTGGTTCTTGAAACAAAGGAAACCTGTTCATTGTCTGAGGTAGAGACAGCAAGATGGTTTATAATGGAGGATACATGATTTTTTCGCTTATTCCGATAGTATTGGTGACGTCTAGCGGATGTATGAAATTTTTACATCACGATTTCCACATTTCATCAGTTTCTTACCTGATCTCTGTAGCTAGTACAATACTTCAGAATCTAGAAGGCAATTGAGATGAAGCGGCAAATGGAGGTAAAAATTGTGTTGGGCTAATGGATTAGCCAGACTGAGTTGAACCTAACAGTGCTGAGATTGAATGGCCTCAATTTGAGACTCTAAATGGCCAAAAGCTTAATGGTCCAATCAGAGAGCAAGTACAAAATTTCTCCCCCTCACAATAGTTTGATATGACGAAGAACCATCTATTAGAAGTTACCAAACGTTCAGAACATTCTGCTAGCAGGCTAGGTGCTTAATCCACATAAGTTCAAATCTGAAAAGTTTACATGAATGCAGAGTTTCATGGTTTGCCTCGAGTACAAGAGGAGCATGATCAGAGCATAGGATATTTTGATTTAGTAGAAAACCAGTAGTTGATTTTCATTGGATGAAACTATTTGATCCTTTCCCATCCCCGCTAATCTAAAGTCGTCAAAACTCAAAATGTTGAACAACTTTGTCTGCAAAGTCTTGCACGATTTAGAAACACCAAATATGGAGATACAATAACAAAATGAATCAACCAATAAATTCTTCTGAAGAGGTTTGGATTTACGTAGCACTTACCTTGCATTGTTTTAGGTTTTTTTCCATTCAAAGCTCGAACTAAGAAGAGGAAGCCAACAGAGTTGTACCAGAAATTGGCTTGATGAAGATTAAAAATGAAAAGGGGAACATGTGTATGCAGCATTATTCGAAAGTAGTGGTGAAATGCAGGTATGCTAAATAGCAACAGTATTCCCAGATTATGAACTTAGGAGCTCCTCCAGCAAATCAGCCCCTAAATCCTCTAACACTAACACACTTCTGTCAACTATTTGTTTCTTCTTAATCTTCATAGTTTCCGAGATACTGCTACTCATGATTTTTCTCATTCTATGCGCTTCCTTTAGTGCTTCAGGTGGTGAGGATCCACCATCACAACAGTAGTTGATGCGTCGCAGCGACTCTTGCACTCTCTCGGCTGAGAAGTTGAGGAGAGCGGAACATCCACGGGTTGAAAACGCAGCTTGGTCATAAACCAAAGCAGCCTCCTCCGCGCTATCAAATGTTCCGAGCCAAACCCTCCTTCCATGCCTTGTGGAATCCCTAATCTCCGCTGCATACTTCCCCCAAGGTCGTTTTCTAACGCCTATATACCGCTTTTCCTTCTTAGATATATCTTTGATCATTGTGGAAATGACTTCTTCTCCATCTTCCTTTATTCTCTTGGAGGAGGAACTGGGGGCTTCAACATTAGATGAAAGATGATCCACCTCTGACTCAGAATTGTTGCCGATTGGAGGAAAATTGTTGCTACTAAAAAGGAGCTGAATATCCCATGAACATGGAGACCTTGGGAAGAACTCAATATCCTGGAATTGACAAGATGAAGAATCCATCTTCGCACTTCATGGGAAATTAAGGTTTGAAGTCGGGCTGTCCTCTTTCTATAATTGAGATGCATGGACAAGTTGGAATTTAGTATGTATATGCTTACACAAACACATAAATTTATATATGCAAATAAGGTTTGGTGTCGGGCTGTCTTCCGTCTTAATTAGCAAAAAAAATAAAAATAATTAAAAACCAAAGAAAGAAAAAGAAGACATAGTTTAAAAGAACTTGGACAAGTTATAATTAAGACAATCCGGCACTTATAAAGGTTTGCAGTAGGTTTATGTTATTGCTTCTTCTTTTTACAGTTCCTTCATATTGTGGGCAAAATGGACATGGTTAAATTGCAGCATTGTTGCTATTATGTTCAAGTGTGAAGCTCCTTTTCAACTGTCTTTTTTTTTTCTTTGTATAGTGATATGGATGCTAGTTTTTAGCCTTTATGGGTATTCTGTTGGTGATTGCTTGCTGGTAAGTTTCAGGAGCATTTTTTAGGCCAAAAGCCATCACCTTGCAAGGGTGTATATAACAATAGAAGACCAAAGGTCAAGTCCCACCGTCACTTCACAATGTACTTTATCCATAATTTAAATTAAATTAGCAACTTCACAATGTAATTTACCTGACATCGTATGTGGCCCAAAAAAAAAATAAAAAAAAAGAGGACAATTCACATTTTGTTTGTCTTTCATGATCTGATGCTTGATAAAGAATTTCACTTGTACAAAAGGTCAGCGTTTGATGGCCCCTAAAAAACTAACGGAGACCAGCAATTGTCTATAACATCTGGCTCCTTCATAACGAAAGAGACAAGCAATTGTTGAAAACATACATCTCCTTATTCCGCCTTTTTCATTTATTGAGTTGCATCAGCATCCTTTGATTGGCCTCCAGATGATGGCAAGTCTCCCGTCTGCCTTTGTTAAGTTTAATTATGATCTTCAAAGATAATATTTTTTTCATCAGTGTTATGCTATCACTCCATTTAAATTTTATGATTATGTGAGAAAATGCTATGCCAAAGTTTATTGGTGCGGTCAAAGCTTTACCGACGAGTTTTTAGCTTGTGGTAGTTTTTATTAGTTATTCATTCTCATTAAAATTATCATATTGTTTGACAAAAAAATTGGTGCCGTCAAAGCAGGGTGGATTTGATATGAGCTGGTACGAGTAATACGGGCACAAATTATTACCCAAGATTTTACGAGTCGTCATTTTGCACACCCAGACCCAGCCGATCCAAATAGACCCGCGGGTAATTTTCTATTGTCACTTTTTGACCAGGTCGTTTCTGTTCATCTTATTCTTTATTGACTACATTTGCATTTTTCCGAGGCAGGTATCTCCCATTGCTGTGATCATTAAAATTCACTATTTTTCTTTATCTCTTAGTAGTTTCAAATTCATATTCAAACATATACGGTCTACAAACCAAAAGGAAAATTTTAAGCATATCCAATCCAATGTACAAACAAAGGTCATATCCAAGTCTAAGTAAGATGACAATTGAAAAAAATTCATTTCTAATCTGCAATCCATACATATGGTATCTACAGAAACCATTTCAGAAAGAACAAAATTAAATAAAAAACGTACAACTCTATATGATTTTATTTTCCCAAAATTTGAACGATTTTACTCGTAAAATCTGGAATTGTTTGCTAGTCATCATCTGTAAAGTATAGAGAATATATGGCATCGGCTCCTAAATTGATTTAAAGATAATGAACTACTTTTAATGAAACTATTACATAAGTTAAGAATCTAGAATCAATTATTGAACAAGAGACGAATAGCTTGTACGTGCACGTTCCTGGGGTTGAACTGTCAATTTTCTTGAGGCACCTTTCGACAAAAGAACTAGCCTTCCATCACAAATATTTAACATGTTAGAGCTAGCAATGAGTGCTTTATATCCTAAACTGCATATGGCCTGTCTAAAGGAGGAAAAGAAGCAATTCTGAGAGCTTCAATTAGTTGTCTTTTCTTGAATTTATGGGGTAGAATTTAACCTCAATCGCCCAGTTTCACTCTTTTAATGACAAGTGCTATACTTGTCCATTTCTTGAAGGTGCACAGAATTCCCTACACATGTATGTGGTTTAGGTGAAATAGTATATTTCAGGCTGGTAAGAGACATATATTTATCACATATCACTTATGATCTATGCGTGCATAGGTTAATAGATGTGCACAATTCATATTCTTAAAGAATCTATGATAATCTCCTGTTTTTTCAATTAGTTGTAGTATTGCCATACTCTCTTCGTAACCAGAGAGTTGTGAAAATATTTGCTGATCCGAACGATTGTTTAGTTTTAAGAAAGCAGAGAGTTATTCTCCATATTTTGGATGTTGATCCTCTTCGGATGACGTATTTTTTTTTATTTTTTATCTTTCAATAATAATTCTTACTCAATGCAGCAATTAAATGATCTACAATGGTTTTTCAAATACGAAACACCGAACTATGCCTTACATTATGACACTACAAGAAAACATATCTTTAGCGACGGAATTTTAGCGACGGACACAAATCCGTCGCTAAAGCAACACGTCGCTAAAAGTCTGTTGCTAAAAGTTTTTACCAACGGATTTTTCTGTCGGTAAAAATCTTTAGCGACGGACTTTTAGCGACGGAGAAATATCGACGGATTTTCCGTCGCTAAAAGTATTTTTTTTGTATTTTCTCATTTTTCTCTTATTTTTCTTATTTTGGAAATGACAACTATAAATCAATCGAACCCTAATTTTTTCTTTCAGTACCCCGCCGCTCCTTTCTTTCTCCTTTCCTGACCCTCCATGCCCCTCTCTCTCACAAAGCAGATCGTCGGTCGCCACCCACTGTGCCGCCTCTTCTCTTCCCGGTCGCCTCCCATGGCACCTAACTCCGCTACTGCTGCCGCCCAAACAGAGCACTCACCGCGCGCGCCCAACCAACGCTCCATACCCTCACCACACATCTGCCGCCTCACTCTATCTCCCCCTTCCCTACCACACCAACCTCCGTACGTAACCTGCCGCCGCGCCTCTCTTCCCTTCGTCGTCCTTGTCGTTGCTGCCAAGGACAGGCCGCTGCGAAGCCCACAGATCCGCGAAGCCCACTCGCCGCCAAGCTTACGCCGCCACAGATCCACGAAGCCCACTCGCCGCCAAGCTTACACCAACACTTTTTGTCCCTAATTGCTTTGTGTTCTTCTTTAGTTCAATACATCTGACAGGACTCCCCAATTTTTGCATTATATCTTGCAGTTGGTGTTGACTGTTTTTGGTTGAAATTTAACAAGTATTCTTCTTCTATTTATTTTGTTTAGAGTAAAAGGAACTTCGACAACAGATGCTCTTTGTGTTTAGACCTACCAGCAAAGTTCTTGATTTATATTCTTTTGGTTTGAATGAAAATTGTGAATGTTTGTTTTACTTTAAGTTGTTAAAAGAATGAATCCTAGTTTAAAGAATTAAATTGTTGTTGTATTGGTTGATTAGTTTTAATTGTATAAAACAGGTTTGGTTTCTAAAAAGTATATAAATCAAAAAACTTTTTTTTTTAACTTTTGCAATTGAATTTTTAGCGACGAAATTCTGTTGTTAAAAGTCTTTTTGCAGATCAGTAAACATTTTTAGCGACAGAAGTAATGTCGCTAAAGACTTTCGTAATGGACTTTTAGTGACGAAAAATTTTGTCGCTAAAAAGTTTTTAAAAGAAATTCAGAAATTAGGAAAAATTTTAAAAATATCTTTAGCGACGGAATTTTTTGTCGTTAAAAGTATTTAATTCCGTCGGTAAAGTAAATTTTTTTCCGACGGAGTACCAAAATCCATCGCTAATCTTTTAGCAACGGGGTTTTCACCCACGGACTTTTAGCGACGGACAGTCCGTCGCTAAAAGTTTTCACTGACGGATTATCCACTTTTAGCGACGAAAAATTCCGTCGCTAAAAGGCCTTATTCTTGTAGTGTGATTTCTATTCCGAATTTCTATTGCTACTTGCTTCACAATAGAAACTTCTATTTTATTATACCCTGAGGCACAAAGAAAAACTGGAATAACTTATAAGCCATCTACCTGACGTACATTATCATGTTGCATTATTTTCTGAAACCTAAATGAAATTGCTAGTATGTACTACTACTTAGAAGAAGCTCTCCACCGGCTTTTTAGGTTTGGACTTCTAGGGTTGCGCATATACCAAAACATACATTTAACTGCTCGGATTACAATAATATGGTAATCCTGTAGTTGAGATTCATTTAATAGAAATAATAAAAGATAATCAATTATTTATATTCTGTCTCGAAACTGAACATTCGTTGAATATTAATATAAAAAAGTCAAACAACTTCATGCTTCGACCACGTTTGACCAGTCTACTCTCCATCCTTCTTAAGGTCAAATAACGCTATACAAACAGCCTTTCCTCTGTAGAACTTATGTAAGACTTAACTCAAATTTCATTTATACAAATTGAAATGAATTACATATTCCTGAAATAGAAAATGTCAAAGCTTCATTCAAAAAGGCTAAAGTTGTTTGTAAATGTTTGGTCGAGTTATTTGATTTTATGGTCCAACTTGTACAACACAATTAATGATGTAACCGATATGTACATTTATAAATAACACCCCACCGTTCCCCTTAAACAAGCTTTTGACGTACGTATAGTTTTTTCCAAGAAAGCAAAAAAGGAAAGAATTGGACAAGCTGACTTGATGTAAGATAATGATGTAACCGATATGTACATACACCGAGCTTTGTCTTATTCCGTCGGCGGATGCCCTTTTCTTCGAAATTGACAAGCTGACTTGATGTAAGATACGTACTTGAGGTAACAAAATTTTATTGCATTCTCTATGTCTTTTATTCAATGAACGTGGCTTCATTCTCCAACTTCATTAGGGTTTTGAAGCCCAAAAGTCGCAGAAAGCTAGTGACTCCCAAAACTCAATGTCATTATTTTTTTTCTCTGTGGTTTTTTCACTGAAAATAGTCTTGCGAATGTATCGAGTTCGAATCTCCATAACGACGGGATATATAAATTAATTCTAATTCTTAAAAAAAAAATATTACAATCGTAAGTTCTTAATGCCCAACACTCTTATTCGCTATCTATGGCTATAACTCTCGATGTGCTCTTAACATTTTCCCTTTAGCTCTTGGTGGCTAGGCTGTTTTCTCTCTGCAGAATCCATGGGCATTGCTTTATTATAAAGGAGATGGAAATTTCTACACGTGTTGCCATCATTGCAATACTGGATCCTGGTAGGTTGCTTCTTTTTTGCTCAGAATTTGAATCTATCATCTGAGTACACATGTGGTAAAAGAAGGAAACTGGTCTGAGGGCTGAAACTTGAAACCAACAAGATGACAGCTCACATGAATTACTGTGGCATGTAAATTTGCTTGGGCGTGTGGGCGTGTGGGCGTGTGGCTTTGGTAAATTCAAGACAACATCAACACAAAGCCGAACATCACGAATGCTCGATCTATCTAAACTCTTCTTTTGAGTTGATGTCAGATCTCAAGTTTATCCCTCGAACTTGTATAGATTGCGAGTATCGGGCGATAAAGTGTCATCTTGTTAGTGTATCATTATGCCATTAACTTTGAATTGCTTTAATTTGTGCAGGCTAACTGAGCGTTCGTGTATTTTTTTTTCTATGCTTTACTTTTTGTTACAGTTGATACAATATGAGATGTAGGAGTACACAAGGAATTTTCTTGGAATGAAACTATTTGATCCTTTCCAATCCCCGCTAATCTAAAGTCGTCAAAACTCAAAATTTTCAAAGTGAGGGACAACTTTGTGTGCAAAGTCTTGCATGATTTAGAAACGCTAGATGGGGAGATATGATAACAAAATGAATCAACCAATAAGTTCCTCAGAAGAGGTTTGGATTTACGTAGCCTTTTCCTTGCAAGTTTATATGTTCTCCCATTCAAAATTTCGAACTAATAAGAGGAGGACAACAGATTAGTTGTTGTAATAGCAATTGGCTTGCTGAAGACTAGAAATGAAATGGGGAACATGTATATGCAGCATTATTCGAAAGTAAGTGGTGTAGAGCAGGTATGCTAATTAGTACTACTACTATTACTTTATTGGGCCTTCTGGCAGCATTTAGCTCCCAAACCCTCTTTCCATCCCTTGTGGAATCCCTAATCTCGGCTGCATACTTCCCCCAAGGTCGTTTTCTAACACCTATATATCGCTTTTCCTTCTTAAATTTATCTTTGATCATTGTTGGAACGACGACTTCTTCATCTTCCTTTATTCTCTTGGAGGAAAAACCGGACGCAATAAGATTAGATGAAAGATGATCCTCCTGTAACTCGTAATTGTTGCCGATTGGAGGAAAATTATTGCTACTAAAAAGGAGCTGAATATCCCATGAGCGTGGCGACCTAGGGAAGAACTCAATATTCTGGAATTGACATGATGCAGAATCCATCTTCATACTTAATGGGAAATTAAGGTTTGAAGTCAGGCTGTCTTCTTTTTATACGTGAGATGCTTGGACAAGTTGGAATATACGTATATGCTTGCACAAATACGAAGTCTATATATGCACATCAAGGTTTGATATTGGGCTGTCTTCGTCTTAGTTAGCATGAAATTAAAATTAATACAGACCAAAAAAAAAATTAGGAAAACATAGTTCAGCCTTTATAGGAATTCTGTTGTTATGCTGCAATAGCAGAGAGGATTCTTTTCTTCCCCTATCCTTGGCTGCGCTTCACAAATTTATCTCTCCCTAGTTCAGAGACGACGTAGCCTCCGTTACTTCACAGATGGAAGTGAGAATTTTCTGCTTGGCAGATTGTTTAGATTGCTTGCTGTCCTTATACACACAGATGGTACATACATAAAGATATGGAGATAATGTACGTGGCTGTTACAGTTTTAAACTTTTATTAAGTTTTTGAATTTGACTTTTGAATCTGAGAGACATTGGATTTGCAGCTGGTTCATGTGGATGCTTATCCACGGCTTGCTTGCAAGGCAAGCTATCTCTCCTTAACACGCCCCCGCAAGATTGAGGCACTGTTGGTGACTCCAATCTTGGACCGAAGCTGATGAAATTGCGGCCGAGGAATAGACATAGTGAGAATGTTTGCGAGTTGATCCTTGGAATTGACATGATGAACAAGTAGAGAGCCATTGGTGACACATTCCCGAATGAAATGATAATCCAAAGCAATGTGCTTCATGCGCGAGTGGAAGACGCGATTGGCACAAAGACACGTGGCTCCTGTGTTGTTGCAAAAGAAAGCAGCAGGTTGTGGAAGGGTTAGACCATGTTCATGGAGAAGATTGGTGACCCGCATAATTTCAGTAGTAGAGTTGGCAATGGCTTTATATTCGGCTTCCGAGGAGGATCAAGAGACTGATTTTTGACGGATTGATTTCTAAGAGATTGGATTTGGGCCAAGATAGAGAATGTAACCAGTGGTAGAGCGCCCATTGTCATGGTCTCCACCCCAGTCAGTCACTGAAGGCTTGAAGGGTGAGAGGAACGTCGCGGCGTAAATAAAGATCATAATGAACAGTGGCCTTCAGGTAACGAAGCACACGTTTGAGTGCAGTCCAGTGAAGTTCAGTAGGGGAGTGCAAAATTGAAAGAGACGATTCACTGCAAAACAGACATCAGGGGGTGAGAGAAAGGTATTGCAGAGCTCTAACAAGTTTCCGATGTGGTGTTGGATCAACATGGGAAGAGCCATCCTAAAGTGTGAGAGTAGAGGTAGTGCACATAGAGGTGTTGACCTCTTTGGTGCCTGCCATGGAGAAGGTCATTTATGTGACGATGTTGAGAAAGGAACAGGCCGTCAGTTGTGTTGGTAACTTCGACACCCAGAAAGTGATGCAGGGGACCGAGATCCTTGAAGGAGAAGCGGTGATCCAGAGTGTTGACAAATGAGTCTAGAAAGTCAATGTTGTTGCCAGTAAGGATAATGTCATCTACATAGACTAAAAACTATGCAATGATGTTATCGTGGTTGTAGATGAATGGTGAGGCATCGACAACAGATTTGGTGAAACCAACTTGAAGAAAATGGCCCTGGAGTTCTTGATACCAAGCACACGGTGCTTGCTTGATGTCATAGAGAGCTTTGCGAAGCTTGTACATATGATCGGGCAAGGTAGAGTGGAGGAGTCCCGGAGGTTGAGTCATAGATGCCATCATGAAGAGTGCCATGGAGAAAGGTGTTGTTAATGTCGAGTTATTGGAACGGCCAGTTCTGAGAGAGAGCAAGACATAACACGACCCGAACGGTGGCAGGTTTGGTGATAGGACTGAACATGTATGCATAATTAGGGCCAGGGCATTGATGGAAGCCTTTTGTTACAAGGCGTGCTTTGTACTTAGCAATGGTACTGTCGGGATGACGATTAATGCAAAAAACTCATTTGCATCCAGTGATATTTTGGTCAGTTTTCGGAACAAGGTCCCATGTGCCTTTTCAGAATAAGACGTCAAATTTTTCAGACATGGCATTACGCCAGTGGGGTCAGTTAAGGCATGTAAGAGGGAGGTGGGCTAAAACGCAAGGGTTAGAGGGTATGCCGTAGTGCGATTAATGAATTTAGGATTGAAATATTTGGGGTTCGGGTGGGGGTTTCTAGTCGGACTCAAGTGAGAAGGAGGGGAAAGATGAGGAGAATGGACCGAAGACAAGGGAGCAGGCGTTGGAGTTGAGTGCGTTGTTGTGGACGATATAGTTAGTATGGGTAAAGGGGAAGAAAATTTTGGTTCATGGGATAAAGGTAAATTTTAGAGTTAACTACGTGGTTGACCACTGTACTATAACCCAAATTTCACTTTGACCACTGAACTTTAATTTGTGTCAAAGTGACCATTGAACTCTTTAATTTGTTCAATTAAGTCATTCCGTTAGGTTCTGTCAAGTCCAAGTCCGTTAAATCACTTCATTCGGGGGTAAATTTGTCATTCCAATATCTTCTTCTTTCTTCTCCCCATATTTCCCTTCCAGCCCAACACCACCACTAACCACCACCACCACTAACGCAACACCACCACTAACCACCACCACCACTAACCCAACACCACCACCAACCACCAAGCATAGCCACACATCCACCACCAACTGCCAAACATAACCAGCTAACTCCCGTTTTTCTCTACAATCCTCTTGACTCTCTCTCTAAAATAGACCCATTTCCAAACACTACCAACCCAATTGCCACCTCTCCCTCACAGCACAAGCAGCCCATCACCACACCAACTGTAACCACAATCATCAACAAATCTGCCTAAACCAACCACCAACACCACAACCACCACAGCACCTACAACCACCGTCATCAACGAACCCATAACCACCCCACCGCCAAACCCAGATCACCCACAGCGAGCAAACCCATTGATGATCGCAATTTCAGCAAATTGCCCAATCCTCTTGTGTCAAAGTGCCTTCATAATATTCTCACTTTACTTCATAATTAATGGAGACCCATCGAGATCTGCCGCTAGTGAACTTCAGGATGAAGTTCGTCTTGCTATGCCCTTGGAGTATTCCACCGTGTTCCATAAATCTGAAATAAGGGTGTGAACACGAGTGAGGGGAATAGGATCGATGGAAAAGAGAGGGGAAGGGGGAGGGAGATCGACGTGAAATAGGACTGGGGTTGAAAGAAACAATGAGGGGAGGAAGGGGCAAGGGGAGGTAGTTAACGGCGGCGGCGGTGGTCACTACTTGTGGGTAAGGGTTAGTGGTTGTGGTAGTGGTTAGACAGTGATGGCTGCTAAAGGTTGGGTCGTTTTGGTGGTTGGGTAAGGTGGTGGGTAGTGGGGATCGGAGGAGAAAGAAGATATATAGAGAAAGAAAATTAGAAAAGTAAAAGAGAACCAATATTCTTTATGTTTTGACGATTTTGCCCCTAATTTAAGCTCCACGTGCCTCGCTCATGGGCAGTTAACGGGCCAAAATTGACGGAGTAACCCAATTGAGATCAATTGACGAATTCAATGGTCACTTTGAGACAAATTAAAGTTCAGTGGTGAAAGTGAAATTTGGGTTATAGTACAGTTGTCAACCACGTAGTTAACTCTTAATTTTATGGAGAGGTATTTTGAAATTTGGTGGATGTGGGTTTTGGATTACATAGGTGAGATGAAGACATTTTTGAATTAGAATTGGAAATTGGTGGGAGTGATGTTGGCAGATTTTGTGGGGAAATTCGGTGGAGGTGGGTGTTGGATTATATGGGTGAGAAGAAGACTAATTTGAATTAGTGGGTGATGGAGATAAAGTGGGGGGGTCGGTGAAGAGGGGGGCTGGATAAGGTATGGGGTGTATTTAAATTTGAAGATGGATTTTGGGCAGAAAGAGAATCTCAAGATGCAGGGACGGGTATGGGAACGAGCACGTCGGAAGGCGTCAACTCTTGTACAGGGGCTAACTGTTGTGTATTGCTACCACCTTGCATGGGAAAAATATGTTCAATACAGGGGCTAACTATCTCATTTTTGTCGATTACTATACAAAATATGTCTATCTGTATCCTATGAGAAACAAATCCGATGTTCACCTCATGTTTCCTCAATTCAAAACCTTTGTCGAAATGTTTTTTCAACTCCCCATCATGGCCATTTACTCTGACAATGCTGGTGAATATGAATTTCTCAAACACTCCTTGCCAACAATGGCATCTCGCATTTCATCACTCCCCCACACACCCCATAACAGAGCCTCGCGGAAACGATCATGCGAGGCTCTGTTAGACCCTAGACATCAGTGTAAATTAATGGTAAAGGCTGAGAGCTATGGAGAGAGTTAGTGTGAAAAGGTAGTTTATGACTTTTATTACAATCACAATGAGTACATGAAAGGAATTTGAATAAGAACAATGAGATCCTAAATTATGATACTTTAAAACGGAACGTAAAACACGGAGAGATGGGTGGTCAAGACGCTGATGCCATTCAGTGAAGCTGGACTTGGAGATGGCGTGGGATTGGGAAGTTGGTGGAGATGGTAGGCAGTAGACATCATTTTTGTTTTCCCCACGAAGAAGTATCGCTCCCGTGCGTAGATCCTTCACCACAAAATAAGAGGAATTTTTTTTGAGTGAGACATGATTGGAATTGTAAAATTTAGCAACGAAAATAAGATGTTAATTTATAGAAGGAGCACAGAGAACATCATGCAGGGCAAAAGTTGCATGAGGAGTGTGCAATTGGCCCTGTCCTATGTGGGAGATGTGCAAACCTGAGCCATCACTAATGTGTATTTCATCAGGACCACCATAATCGGAATAAGAGAGGAGTGTAGTAAGGTCAAAAGTGAGATAATGGGAGGCTCTGGTGTGAAACAATCAGGGTGAAGAGGTATTGTGGTGAAATGCAGTGTCATTTGCGGTAGGGGTGGTGAGTTGGGATGATTGAACAGAATGCAAGGTTTGGGTGTCATTTTCTCGAAGAAAGCGAGTGAGTTTACAACATTCGTTGGTGGCATGGCCAGGGTGGTCACATAATTGATAGTAAAGAGAGGAGCGAGGTGTGATCAAACGAGACTGGATGGTTGGGCGTGACCATGTTGTGGCCGAGAGGTTGGGTGGTGGGACGGCCAATGAGGGAAGTGTTGTCGTGAGTAGGGAGATAGGGCGAGGAACGCATAGATGAGGGGCTCTGATGAGGTGGTGTGCTCTGGGATGAGAATCGTTTGTGACGATGGGTATAGTTGGCGGTGGTGATATATATAGATGGAGTGAGATCATCCTTCTTGAGGTGGAGTTCATAATCGCCAAGCTTGTCATAGAGTTCGTCAAATGAGATGGGTGTGTCCCGGGCTTGGAGAGCAGCAGTAATTTTCTTGAATTCAGGGTCTATACCGGTAAGAATATAGAGGACGAGAACATCTTCGGAGAGGGAATTGTCAACGAGAGCGAGATCGTCAGCGATGGCCTGCATTTGTTGTAGATATTTTGGAATAGAGCGGTTTTCGTGAGCGTTGTTGAGCAGACGTTCTTTGAGAGACATGACTCGTGAGCGAGACTTTTTTGTAAAGAGAATGAGGAGACGTTCCCATGCTTCCTTTGAGGAAGAAACGGTGGAGATGTGAGGCTGAATGGTATCAACACAATTGCTGAGCATGAGTTGATTTTGGCGATGCCAAAGGACATATTTTGGATTTGAATTTTTTGTTGTGGAGGTAGTGGATTCAGGAATTGGTTTGAGGTGGTGGTGGATTGGAACGATCAATGAAACCCAATAAGTTGTCGCCAATCAGACCGGAGTAAAGATGGGTTCACCATACTGTGATGTTGGTATATGTGAGTTTGGTGGGAAGAAGTGATGGTGCATTGAAGAGAACTACAGGATTTGCCATGGATCGAGAAAAAAAAAATTGAGCTTTTAATTAAAGAGGGCTCGTGATACCATGAAAGAGCAAATGGAAGTGAGAATTTTCTACTTGGCAGATTGTTTCTATTGCATGTTGTCCTTATATAAACGGATGGTACATACAGAAAGATATGGAGATAATGTACATGGCTGTTACAGTTTTAAACAACTCTTCAATTTTTTTGAATTTGACTTTTGAAACTGAGAAAGATTGGATTTGCATCTGGTTTATGTGGATGCTTATCCACGGCTTGCTTGCATGGCAGGTTATCTCTCCTTAACACTGACGTCATGTGTGACCAAAAAGGATGAATTTAAGTGACAATTGTTATTTATTCACTCTCTTAAGTCTTTTCACTCCTTTTGTAGCTAAGGATGCATTTAAGTGACAATTGTTATATATTCACTCTCTTAGTCTTTTCACTCCTTTTGTAGCTAAAGATGCATTTTAGTGACAATTATTATATTTTAGCCATAAATCAGGCAGTGGAATAGCATAAAAGAGGTGAAATAATGTCCTTATATTTGCCAAGATACTAAGGGGAACTATTGTAAAAATATAAAGCTAGAACCAATAGTACAGTACATAGAACATATGGGGCAATACAGATATCGTATATGAAGATATTATGATCAAGGTGAGATCCATTTTGTACGACTTTTGCTATATCGCTATAGATTTCCACCACTATAGTATGACCAAAGCTTCGCCGATGAGCCTTGGGAAGTCTAGATCTTTAGCAACTTTTACCTATCAAGTCAGGATTGATGTGCATAAAGACTGGCTCCATGACGTTTTATTGCAACAGGATCTATGCCACTAGTTATAGACACCTCCTTTTTTTGGAAAGTTTTTGGGATGGTGTTGTATTATCTAAAACGTTACTTTTTATTTTCTACTATTATGCAAAATAATGGCATGTCATGGTGAACAAATTCCTGTAATGTGCTCACACTGAGCTTCTATTAATGTTATTCTCATCTTCTTGTAAAAAAAAAAAAGACTCAAAGATTTGGAACTTTTGGGGGACCCCGCCCATGTTTGTCTCAAGGTGGCTCATGTCCCACGGCCTATATTTGAAGCTTGAAACGAACAAGTTGAAAGCTTAAATTAAAAATTGTAGCTTGTCAACTTGTGTGGCTCTTGGTGAAATCAAGCCTGCACCGACAATTCCCCCCTTGACTTAAATTGTTGCTAACATTCTCTAGTTGTCTTTGCCTATAGCTTATCACGGTTTCTCGGCACTACATACTGGCGAGCTCAATAGAGAGCTCAAATATTTTCTTAGGAATAACCTTTGTCATTTTTTCCTACGGACACTTAAAATGTATGGATCTTCTTTAACTTGACTACCTTATTTTCACTGACCTCATAAAACCAATTATATTGCACATTAACGTGCTTCGTACAAATGGTACTAGAATTATCGTTCAATTCAATAGCACTTCAACTGTCATATTGTGTTCCCATCTGTTCCAAGCCTGCATCACGAAAAGATCTCTACATCCAGAGGATTTCTTCTTTGTATATGCTAATTGCAATATGTTTAACTTTAGTTGCTAATTACGCAATTGATTTCTATAATTTGGACTGCTATAATACAACTCAACCTGCAAAAGTAAATATAAGTCCATAAGTGAATAGCCTTGCAGTAAGGTCGGGTGCCATATGACCATATCCATATCGTAGCCTACTAAAGGTGATTTTGAGTTTTAAGCACAATTCAGAACTACCTTTCAAATATCTTGAGGTTCATTTTACTGTTTTTTAATGCCCTTTTTTTCTGGATTAGCAAGGAACTTACCAACCACACGAACATCATGTGCAATGCTTGATCGAGCGAGAAACATGCGTGAATTAAACTCCTCACTGTTCAGGACTATCAAACATATTATCTCTTCCTTCATACAAGATTTACTCCTCACTGTGAAAAACATGCGTGTATAACATAGTCCCCGAATTCGAATCTCTAGTTTCGAAGGTCAGAAGCATACATTGGATAACTCAAAATCAAATTAGGGTTTTTTGTTTATTCTCGTTAATTGCCAAATTTAATTACCAAATTAATCTTAAAAATAAGATGGTGACAATTAGACCTTCCTGGTCTAAATTTCGGAGCATTTTGCCACACGTTGCAACATTGGATTCTGGTAGGTTGCTTCTTTTTTTGCGCAAGACATTTGAATTTATTCATCTGAGTACACATATGGTAAAAGAAGGAAACTAGTCTCATGGCTGAAACATGAAACCAACAAAGTGACAGCTCACATGAATTACTGTGGCATGTAAATTTGTGTGGCTTTGGTGATCGAATTCAAGACAACATCAACACAAAGCAGAAAATCAAGGATGCTCGATCCATCTAGACTCGTCTTTTGAGTTGATGCCAAATCTCAAGTTCATGATTGGAAGTGAACTTGAGATTTAAATATGTTACTAATTTAGCATAGTTTTAATTTGTGCGGGCCAACCGAGCATCCAAGTAGCTTTTTATCTAGACCTTACTTTTTCTTATTGCAAATCTTAAAGTTGATACGATAAAAAAGGTAGAAAATCATAAGGTGATTTTCTTTGATAGAACTATTTGATCCTTTCCAATCCCCGCTAATCTAAAGTCGTCAAAACTCGAAATGTTGAACGGTTATCGTACTCTTTCTTGGCACTCCAAGCACCGTTGAAGAGCCATATCAAGGCCATAACCAGTCTCTTTCTTTGACGATTCGTTCAAAAAAGGTCAGTTATTCAAGTTCTTTTTCAAAAGTTCAGAGAACAATTTGAAATGGAAATAAAGAAAGAATTTCTAGTCTCCTTCTGCCCAGCTCCTTGAAAACAACGTAATGGACAAACTGTGGATGGCCTTGTTGCTAGAAGTCCGTGGAGCGACCTCGGGGAGAATGCAAGAAGTGTATGATACAACAGCTAACCTTTTGTTAAAACCCCATTCATCATTTTGCTGCCAATAATATAAAGCTTTGTTAACAATCAATTGAAATGATTCAACTATAGATAAGTAATACTGAGTACAAGATAATCTGAAACATAAATGTAACTTATCATTATCTTTAACTTCCTAATCTTGATTGATATGCCTTACAAGGTTCAATAGGCATCTCTGCGGCAGTTGCAAATATGCTAACTAGTAAGAGGGTGTTTGGGATGGTCAAATCTGATTTAATATAGATTGTGTGTGTTTGGCAATACATATTAAGAGATTTAATCCGCCTCAAAAAACTCAAAACTGATTAAATCCATAATCCTGGAAAGTGAGGATTATGAAATAATCAATTTTCTCATAATCAGGTTTGACCGATTAATTTACTATACTATCCTCATATTTCTCACAAAAGGACATCTCATACTCTTTAACTAATTTACGAAAATTATTGTACTATAAGCACCAATTGGGATTATGGGTGTTTTTAGTTTAAAGTAAAAAATAAACAACTTTTGTAGGTAGATGAAAATAACTTTTTGATAATTTATTTGTGTAATATAGTTATTTAGAAATGAAAGTTATCTTCACATCACCTTTCTAAATGGATGTAAGAAATTTATTTATTAAGTGACCTTTATGGTCATTTTGTCATAATGGAACTTATTTAAGCACTTTTTATCCAAACACTTCTATAACTTTAAGTTAGTTTACTATTACTTTTACCAAACAGTAAAGTGATTATGCTTAAAAGTAGATTAAATCTGATTTCGAAAACTGATTAAGATTTAAGCAGAATTGCTTTTCAAAATCAATCCCAACTCTAACATTACTCCCAGAAATTGGCTTGATGAAGATTAAAAATGAAAAGGGGAAATTGTGTATGCAGCATTATTCGAAAGTAGTGGTCAAATGCAGGTATGCTAAATAGCAACAATATTCCCAGATTAGGAGCTCCTCCAACAAATCAGCCCCTAAATCCTCAAACACTAACACACTTCTGTCAACTATTTCTTTCTTCTTAATCTTCTTTAGTTTCCGAGATACTGCTATTCGTGACTCTTCTCATTTTATTTGCCTCCTTTAGTGCTTCAGGTGGTGAGGATCCACCATCACAACAGTAGTTGATGCATCGCAGCGAGTCTTGCACTCTCTTCGCTGAGAAGTTGAGGAGAGCAGAACATCCACGGATTGAAAACGCAGCTTGGTCATAAGCCAAAGCGGCCTCCTCGGCGCTATCAAACGTTCCGAGCCAAACCCGGCCTCTTTCCATGTCTTGTGGAATCCCAAATCTCCGCTGCATACTTCCCCAAAGGTCGTTTTCTAATGCCAATATACCGCTTTTCCTTCTTAGATAGATCTTTGATCGTTGTGGAAATGACTACATCTTCCTTGATTCTCCTGGAGGAAGAACTGGAGGCTAAAGCATTAGATGAAAGATGATCCACCTCTGACTCGTAATTTTTGCCGATTGGAGGAAAACAGTTGCTCCTAAAAAGAAGCTGAATATCCCATGAGCATGGAGACCTTCGGAATTGACAAGATGCAGAATCCATCTTCACATTTCATTGGAAATTAAGGTTTGAAGTCTGGCTGTCTTCTTTCTATAATTGAGATGCATGGACAAGTTGGAATTTTATATGTATATGCTTACACAAATACATAGTTTATATATGCAAATAAAGGTTTAGTGTTGGGCTGTCTTGCGTCTTAGTTAGCAAGAAATTAACATAATTAAAGACCAAAAACAAGAAGAAGACATGGTTTATAAGAACTTGGACAAGCAAGACAATCTGCCACTCATAAAGATTTTCAGTAGGTTTACGTTATTGTTTCTTTTTTTTACAGTTCCTTCATGTTGTGGGCAAAATGGACATGGTTAAATTGCAGCAGAGGCGGGAGTTGGTTGTGATTATGCCTAAGTGGTGAAGCTTTTTTTCAACTGTCCCCTTTTTATTTTATATATGCAACATGGATGCCAGTTTTCAGCCTTTATAGGAATTCTGTTGTTCTATTGCAACAGCAGAGAGGATTCTTTTCTTCCTCCAATCCTTGTCTACGCTTCACAAATTTATCTCTCCCCAATTTAGAGACCATGTTGGTGATTGCTTGCTGGTAAGTTTCAGAAGCATTCTTCATGCCAAAAGCATCACCTTGCAAGGTGTATACCAATAGAAGACCAAAGGCCAGTCCCACCATCACCATCTAAGGAACATATACTTCAGCCTTTCCAGTGCTATTTCTACTCCTTTGCCAAATATAATTTGAAGTAAATTAGGTACTTCACAATGTAATTCACCTGACATTGTATGTGACCAAAACAATGGAAGGAAATTCACATTTTTAGTATGACATATTGTTTGACTTACATTTTCTGATGCTTGATACAAAATTTTACTTGTACAGTGGTCAGGGTTTAATGGCCCCTATATTTCCTTCGGTTGCTATATTTGGCCAATATCTTTGGTAGATTCACAAAATTGTAAGAAATTTAAAGAATTTGAAAAAAGCATTGACTGCTTCTCCGTATTCCTCCACTGCTTCTAGGCCTTTTTCATTTATTGAGTTGCATCAGCATCCTTTGATTGGCCTCCAGATGATGCCAAGTCTTCCGCCTGCTATATATATATATGTGTGTGTGTGTGTGTGTGTGTTATATGAATTCACTCCATTTGAATTTTAGGACTATGTGAGAAAATGTTATACCACAGTTTACTGGTGCGGTTAAAGCTTTGACCGACAAGTTTTTGGTAGATTTGCGGTCAAAGCTTTGATCGACGAGTTTTTAGTTATTGGTAGTTTTGTTAGTTATTCATTCTTAACAAAGTTTTCATATCGTTTGGAAAAAAAAAAATGGTGCGGTCAAAGGAGGACGGATCTGATTTGAGCCGGTACGAGTAATATGGAACGGGTAATAGCTACCCAAGATTTTACGAGCCGTCATTTTGTCCACTCAGACCTAGCCGATCCAAATAGACTAGCGGGTAAGTTTCTATTTTCACTTTTTGACTGGTTCGCTTACGTTCATCTTGTCTTTCTTCACTGCATTCACATTTTTCCAAGGCAGGTATATCCCTTTGCAGTGATTATTAAAATTCAGTATTTTCCTTCATCTCTTAGTACTTTCAAATTCATATTCAAACATATACGGTGTAGAAACCAAAAGGTCAGATTTAAGCATATCCCATATTCCAATGTACAAACAAAGGTCATATCCAAGTCTGAGCAAGATGACAAATGAAAATTTTGGTTTGTAATCTACAATCCATACATAAGGTATATACTTAATTTGAAATTAAAAAGAAACCATATCAGAAAGAACAAAATTAAACAAAAAAATGCACAAATCTATCTGATTTTACTTTCTCAAAATTTGAATGATTTTAGTTGTAAAAAATTGGGTAATTAAAATCTTGTGTCCTCTCATCGCAGATATCTTTCCAAGTTATCTGTCAAAAATACTCCTATATTTTTTTAGATGTAAGGTGGAAGAAAAAATCTGTCCGAAATGGACATGCCAATATTCCACCGTCCAACTGAATAGCAAACTATTCCTGGCTAGGAATTGTTTGCTAGTCATCATCTGCAAAGCAGATAGAATATATGTCTTCTGCTCCTAAATTGATCTAAAGATAATGAACTACTTCTAATGAAACTATTACATAAATTAAGAATCTAGCTATTCCGAGATTTTCGTAGAATTCGACAAAAGAACTAGTCTTCTTTCTCTCCGGTGTCCTTGCAGTACCACCATTTGGAAAATTATGTTTGACTTATTGAGATTATCAAATGCTCTATGTTACCATTGCCTTGCTGGATCTAGGTTGGGATTGGGACCTTGGGTCATCCTGAGTAAAAGTATCAATATAAATGACTGAAATTTTTTGTCACTTCATTCTGATTTCAAGTTGTTTATTTTCCTTTTTGGCCTTGCGGTTGGGAATGTTATGAAGTGATGAGAAGTATTTTGCTGTTTGGCATCAGCTGCCTAAGCCTTTTATTTGTTCCAAGATATAAATTAAGCTTGCTATAAGGCTGGTGATGCAGGAGCAGAAATCTCTGTATTGACGGCAACGTAGTATATCACTTTTGCCATTTCGTATCATGAAATCAGACATTAGCAAGAGTAGGATTCACATGACACCAGAGAGAAAGAAGAAAGAAGAAAGGAGGGGAAAGGAGGATGAGAGAGAACAAAAAAGATTTGAGAGAAAAGAGGGGAGAGAAAGAGAGAAAAAGGACAGAGAAAGTCAGAAATTGACGTGAGAAAGGAAAGAGATAGAGAGATGTGTGTCAGAAAATTAATGAGAAAGGAGAGAGAAAGAGAGAAAAAGGTAGTGTCTACTTGTCCGCTATATAATGTAGAGGATGGAGTAGGAGGGTATTTTTTGTCAAAACATTGACTGCTACCATTTTGCTAGCGCTATCAACGGATCAGCTCTATATATATATATTCTTATCAGTGTTATGATTTCACTCCATTTGAATTTTAGGACTATGTGAGAAAATGCTACACCACAGTTTACTGGTGCAGTCAAACCTTTGACGGACAAGTTCTTGGTAGAATTGCGGTCAAAGCTTTGATCGATGAGTGTTTAGTTATTGGTAGTTTTGTTAGTTATTCATTAATCTTAATAATGTTTTCATATCAGTTGGAAAAAAAAATGGTGCGGTCAAAAGAGGACGGGTCTGATCTGAGCCATTACGAATAATATGGCACGGGTAATAACTATTCAAGATTTTACGAGTCGTCATTTTTCCCACTCAGACCTAGCCGATCCAAATAGACTCGCAGGTAACTCTCTATTTTCACTTTCGACCGGTTCGCTTGCGTTCATCTTGTTCTTTCTTCACCGCATTCGCATTTTTCCAAGGCAGGTATATTATCCCTTTGCAGTGATCATTAAGATTTAGTATTTTCCTTCATCTCTTAATACTTTCAAATTCGTATTCAAACATATACAGTGTACAAACCAAAAGGTGAGATTTAAGTATATCCAATCCAATGTACAAACAAAGGTAATATCCAAGTCTGAGTAGATGACAAATGAAAATTTTCGTTTGTAATCTACAGTCCATACATTGGTATCTACTTAATTGAAATAAAAAAAGAAACCATATCAGAAAGAACAAAATTAATTAAAAAAAAATGTACAAATCTATTTGATTTTACTTTCTCAAATTTTAATGATTTTAGTTGTAAAAAATTGGGTAATTCAAATCTTGTGTCCTCTCGTCGCAGATATCTTTCCAACTTATCTGTCAAAAATACTCCTATATTCTTTTAGATGTGAGGTGGAAGAAACAATTCCTGTCTGAAATGGACAGGAATTGTTTGCTAGTCATCATCTGCAAAGCAGAGAGAATATATGTCTTCTGCTCCTAAATTGATCTAAAGACAATGAACTACTTCTAATGAAACTATTACATAAATTAAGAATCTAGCTATTCCGAGACTTTCGTAGAATTCGACAAAAGAACTAGTCTTCCATCACAAATATTTCACATGCTAGAGCTAGCAATGAGTGCTTCCATCACAAATATTTCCGCATATGGCCTGTCTAAAGGAGAAACAGAAGCAAATTCTGAGAGCTTCAAGTAGTTGTCATTTCTTGAATTTACGGTGTAGATTTAACCGCAATGACCCAGTTTCACTCTTGTAATGACAAGCGCTATACTTGGCCATTTAATAGTTTTCTTGAAGGTGCATACAATTCTGTACACATGTATGTGGTATATGTGAAATTAGTATATTGCAGGCTGGTAAGAGAGATATAATTCTCAAGCCACTAAATATTGCGAAAATATGTGTTGATCCATATGACTATTTAGCTTGAAGAATGTAGTTTCACTTTTGACATGGAAGACAAATAGATATGCCGGGATATTATCCTCCTTAGTTTGGTTGTTGATCCTCCTCGAATGGTGCAGTTTTTCGTTTGACCAAATTGCTATTTCTGCAGGTTGAAAAAAAAAGAAGAAGATCTTATTCATACTCCCTCATTTTTGCAATTAGTTAATCAACCCAATGCATTTTCAAATATGAAACAAAAAAGTGATCCAAACATTATGACTTCTATTCAGAATTTCCGTTGCTACTTGGATCACAATCGAAACTTCAATTTTGCCTCTCCTGAGTAACCGCAATGACCCAGTTTCACTCTTGCCTTTCCAATAGCTTTTTAGGTTTAGACTTCTAGGGATGCGCACAGATCAAAACATATGCTTAACTGCTCGGAATACATTAATACAGTCATCCTATAATTGAGATTCGTTTCATTGAAACGATAAAATATAATCACCTTTATATATTTCTGTCTCGCAACTGAGCATTTGTTAAATATAAAACACAAAAGCCGAACAAGTTTCTGCTTCGATCACGTTTGGCGAGTCAACTCTCTATTCTTCTTTAGATCAGTGTAACGTTATACAAACAACTTTATTTAGATACAACTAACTACTTAAGACCTCATCCAAACTTTCTTTATACGAATTGAAATGAATTACATTTTCATGGAAATAAAATGTGTCAAAGCTTCACTCGAAAATGTACAACACAATTAATGATGTAGCCACCTATATATATACTTTACTAATAGCACCCTTCAATTCCCTTTTAACAAGCTTATCTTTATGCGACGCGCATAGTTTGTTTCCTAGAAAGCAAAAGCAGAAAGAAACACATTGGTTAACACCCAGGCTTTGTCTTGTTCCGTCGGCGGATCCCATTTTCTTCAAAATTGACAAGCTGGCTTGATGTAAGACATATTTGAGGTAACATAACTACATAAGTTTATTGTACTATTCTCTATGTTTTTTATTAAACGTGGCTTGATTCTCCAACTTCATTAGGGTTTTGACACCGAATTTTCACCAGAAAACTAGTGATTTCCTGTGTAGATGCTTTGAGCTTAATCGTTCAGTTTGAAATCTAAGGTTGCTGCTATGCAACTTATCCCGCAAAAATGAATTTGTTTCCTGCAAGTCTCTAAAATGAATTTGTTGGTCCTTAATTTATAGAGGGGAATTGGTTCTGGGCAAAAACATGGGCATCCTTCAAATATCTTGATCTCTTCTACGAGCATGCTCTTTTATTTGGAAAGAAAAAAAATGTGGTTAAATATTTTTTGTGGTTTTTATTTACTCACACTAAAAAGCTGCTGCTACAGGTTATCGCTAAAAATGTTAGCAAAAAAGTCACTAAAAATATTTAACATCTACTAATAATCGGTGTACAAGATATCGTAGATATCTTCTAACAGTAAGGTAGCAACAACAAAAAAAGTTTCAATGGAAAGCTATGAATCTTTACATTATCACTCTCCCCCATATGGTTTACTGTTAGAGGGCACTACTCAATAGTGTTAAATGTAAAAGTAAAATGCACCAATGGCCACTGAACTATGAACTCTTTTTCACTAAAGTCACTCAACTTTATTTTGTGCCATTTTGGCCACTGAACTCTCCAATCTGTCCGATTTGACCACTCCATCTGTCGGCGTTAGGAAGAGTCCCGTTAAGTGGTCATGTGAGAGGCACATGACCCTTAATTCAGGGACAAAATCATCTCACCAACTTAATATTTTATTTCTTTTTTGACTTAATTTAACTTAATTGTAGTATCTTTTTGTCACTAAAAATATATTTTTGTCGCTAAAATAAGCATTAAAGTTAGCTTTAAACCTTTTAGCGACAAAAAAGAATTTTAGTTCAATTCTTTTATTTTTTCCCTGCCGCCACCATTGGGAGCTCAATCACCACCGCACAACACCACCACCCGCCACCACTGTACAACACCACCAGCCACTCAATCACCACAAATACAGCACCACCAGCCACTCAATCACCACAAATACAGCACCACCAGCCACCATCATCACCCAATCAAAACCACCCAAGCCCCGCTACAAACACCACCCAACATCTGCCACTACAGCACAACATCACAAGTCAGTGACGACGATGACCCATCCCCGCAGACTGAACAAATAGAATCCAAACCGATCGTTGAGCTCCTGTCGCTGGGTGCTGTCATCGAGTAAATGAGGGTGAAGCAATTGAATCGGTAGACACAAAGACGAAGACATAGACGAGAGACTATTGGTGAGTCTCTTTGTATGTGTTGTTCGGAAGATGGAGGAGGTCGAATTCCGAATACGGGTACGATGGGTCATCCAAAAGCACTGGAATGGATAGAAAAATTGGGTTTTTCCGGTGAAAACTTAGATGTTGAAGCTTGAGGCCTATTCCGAATGACCTATTCGACGACGATGATGACGACCAAACCTTGGAGCTCTACCAAGCCCACGACGACGACAACGATGACCAGATCTTAGAGCTCTACCAAGCCCGCGACGATGACAGCCACCATGCCTGCGCCAACCTCCAACGCCTAGATCTGTTATGATGAAATGAAGAAAAAAGGAAAGAAGAAAGAGGGAAAAAAAGAGAGATTGAACTGAAGTGACGGTTTTGCCCTTATAATGATGCCCCATGTGCGCATCATGTGACCACTTAACGGAGAAAATTTAACTACAGCTGACAGAATGGTCAAATTGGACAGATTTGAGAGTCCAATGGCCAAAATGGCAAAAAAATAAAGTTGAGTGACTTTAGTGAAAAAGAGGTCATAGTTCGGTGGCCATTGGTGCATTTTACTCTAAATGTAAAGCCTGGTTGAAACTATCTTCTCCTTTTTTCAGTTGTTAATTTTGGGGACACAAATTGAAATATTGAGCAAGTGGGTAAAATGCAGCTATATGGCATGGTGCATCTATGGATATAAGCCTCTCCATATTCCGACTAGCATTAATTTTTGTCAGCTTCAGCATTTTTTGTTGCTAAAAGGGAAGCATATATTTTATTATGATCAAGTGTTGAAGCTTTTGTCACTGATAGTCTTCAATAACCAACAACTGAGAACATATTCCAACAATTGAGAACATATCCTTGCGTTTGGTTGCGCCTCAAAAGTTAATCCAATATTTCGCGTAATACAATCACCATTCTCAGCAATTTGAGTAGCACTTTGGTTGTTGCAATGAATGGCAATATTATTAGGTTGAAAAACGCCCCAACCCGTAGTGTGGAAAAGGCACGATATTTTGCTCATGTACTATGTTAGATGATATATATTAATATGAAAATTACTTAATCGCTATTGAAATGTCTAGAACATTCTATAGTTCTCATAACTTATATAAGATTCTCTTTTTTGTTTCTGGTAGGATAGTTTTCTCTTACCTATATAAATGCCTCATTATACTCAGTTTTATAATGCTCTCTAATATAATTATCCTTCCATTCACCTTTTCTATCATGATATCAGAGCCATACGATCCGCCGGTTTGAGAGTATTTCAGCTATTTTCACAAACTCCGGCAGACAACCTTTTGCCGTTCGCCCGGCCAGTTCATGTGCTTTTGTTTCTTTTCGTGTTCTTCTTTGCTTCTTGAGTTCAGAATTTTGGTCTTTCTTTCTTGCCTCTTCTAGACATTGATCTTCGCTTATGATCATCAATTCTAGCTTATCTCTTTTGCTCCAAAAAAATAAAATTCTTACTCTACAGACCTCGTTCCAGGACTCCTGCCTTATTCTTAGTCGTCGGACCTCACTCCAAGACCTTTATGGTTGTCGGACCTTGCCCTTAGACCTTGCTCTATTCTTAGTCTGCAAACCTCGTCCTGGGACTCCTGCCTTATTCTTAGTCGCCAGAGCTCACCCTGAGACCTTTATGGTCGTCGGACCTCACCCTAGGACTCATGCTCTGTTCTTAGTCTACGGACCTTCTTCTGGGACTCATGCATTGTTCTTAGTCGCTGGACCTCACTCTGAGTCCTTTATTGTTGTCAGACCTCGCCCCAGAACTCCTGCTCTGTTCTTATTCCGCGAACCTCGTTCTGTGACTACGGTCTTGTTCTTAATCACCCGGACCTCACCCCGAGACCTTTATGGTCGTCGGACCTCACCCCCGGGGACTCCTGCTCTGTTCTTAGTCTTCAGTCCTTGTTCTGAGATTCATGTCTTGTTTTAGTCACCGGACCTCACCCCGAGACTTTACGGTCTTCGGACTTCGCCCTAGGACTCCGGATTTGTTGTTAGTCGCTGAACTAGCTTCGAGACCTTGATGGTTTGCCCTGGGACTCTTGTCTGTTCTAGCATTGTCGGACCCTACACATGGAATTCATCTCAACTTGGATCTCACATAGTGTAGCTAGTAACAAGACACCGCTTTCTGACTTAACCTCCAAACTCAAGCTTGTTCGTTCTCTATCAACTTGAGTTTGAGGGGGGATGTTAGATGATATATATTAATATGAAAATTACCTTATCATTATTGAACTGTCGAGAACATTCTGTAGTTCTCATAACTTATATATGATTCTCTTTTCTGTCTCTGGTAGGATATTTTTCTCTTTCCTATATAAAAGCCTCATTGTACTCAGTTTTATAATGCTCTCTAATATAGTTATATTTCCCTTCACCTTTTCTATCATACTAGATCGAACATTAACTGTTTGCTTTTTACTACGTCAAGAAATAAAAGAGTCCTCTAACATAGAACAAAAGCATGTGATGGATCCCCAGCTCAATCGACATCACCAATGGCGGAACTAGTGGGTGCCTTCTCCTCCAAAATTTCTCCCTCTTATGTATTGTTATTTAACCTATACTGATAAAAGTTCTCATTAAAAAAAATTAAAAAATTAAAAATTTAAAGGAAATATTTTTTTAGTTATTTTACATGTTAAAGTACCTAAACATTTTAGGGTAGTTAAAAGAAATGTCATTTTAAATGTTAAACTTATACATATAAAGAAAAAAACCGCAAATAAATAAAGATAGGAAGTCAACATATTTAACCACACAGTTTACACTTCATAAGGTGACAGAGCACACCGCGTCTGGGCTCTTGCTGCTACTCTGCATTCTCTACCTCTGCCCTTACATGTTTTCTCTTGTTCCTCCCCGGCTGGTAGACATCTAGCATAAGATCAAATTAATCAAGCCAAGAGTTTTGGTGACCTGGGGTTAAAAATTGCTTCCCTCAATTGAGTTGAAGTACTGCTTGTTGGCCGGCGGCGATTTCATGGTGGACTCTTCGTTTGTTTTTTAACACCCCAAGGTCACGACAATAATTTTCACGGTAAGACTCGTGTTTCACTCTTACATAATTGAATTATTTGAGCCCTTTCTTAGCAATACGTAAAAATTTTCATTTCAAGATATGATTATGGGATTAATGACTTGTAATTCGAGATTTTAGGAACTTTCATTGAAAAATTCCATAATTCAATTTCAGATTGAGAATTTGGCAATTGACAATCTGGACTTTATAATTTGCATGTATAAAAATATTAGTTATTAGGCCTTCAATACTCTAAATTTTTGTTGTGTTTTAGCTTGAGCCAACTAGATAGAACCAGGGAATTCAAGATTGAATTCCACTATTCCAATAGTTTATACAGTAGTCCTAATTTCCATGAGATTTAACTTTTACCGACAAAAAGCATGGACAAACATATTAGAGCATGAATTTAAGAATATCAATATTGGCAAATCATACGGGGAAAAAGTCAAGTGCCCATCCCGCTTAATATTTTTTGTTCCAACTAAGCATCACAAACTTGCAACATTAGGTTCTTGTAGTGAAGTGCAACCATGAACAACGTGCCTTTGAAATGTGAAGTACATGCAATAGCATGGATGAAGAGTAACCCCCGTGGACAAACCGAGCCGGATCTAGATGACATTACCCCCGTGGACGATGACGATCAGCAAGATCTAGATCTCAGTCTTGACGAGTCTTGAGCCCCCCCCCCCCCCCTCTTCATCCCTGCCCTCTTGGAACTGTTCACCCCTCCACTCTCTTATTTGTATCCCCCTCTCGCTCTTGTCCCCGTCCCCTGTTATATTTGATTCACAGTTCTATACAATAATGTATATATAACTTTATGTTTAATTAGTATAGAATTTGAATATATACTATGTTTTAAGGTTAAATAATTGTTGATCCCCTGATATGGATTTATAATGTGATTGGATTGTAATTACAGGTTTGGGTATTAAAAAAAAATTTATTTTTAGCGATAGATTTTTTTCCATCGCGAAAAGTCTACAATGACAACAAAATATAGAGACATAATTTTCCATCGCTAAATGTTTTCCTGATAGACTTTGGACTTTCCGTCACTAAAAATCTATTATTTTTGCCAATGGATTTTTAGCGACGGAATATTCGTCACTAAAAGGCCATCGTAAAAACTTTATTCTGTCGCTAAATATTTTTTCAAATTAATAATTTTCAAAAAAAGAAACTAAACTAAATTTTGGAAATTAAATAAATTTAAAATTCGTTGCTAAAAGCTGGATTTTTGGCAACGGATTTTAAAATTTCATCGCCAAACTTTTGTCGACGGTGTTATTAGCAACGGACTTTTAGCGACGGGATGTTCGTCGTTAAAAACTTTTCGCGACGAAATAGCGACGGAATTGTCCGTCGCTAAAAGGCCTTTTCCTTGTATATGCTAATGGATTTAACCAATACATTTCTACAAATTGATGACTGTATACATCAGCCTAGGCACAAAACTTTATACTATAATGTAAAGAGCGGCTTCTGCTCAGAGATTTTTTATAAGACATGACGCTAAAATCAGTAAGGCCCATACAATTTTTGACACATGTCCATGTTTTCCTTTAACAAGCCAATTCTGTTGGGGTGTTGTACAAGAAGATTGCTACAGAGTTATTGTTTGGAAGAATATTTAGAAAGGTACTTTCTTTTTACTCCATGGCATTATCAGGGCAAAAAACTATTATTACCTGATAATTAAAATTAGTTTTGAACCATGTCTGCAAAGGTTCGCTAAATTTGGGCTAATTTAGTCTGACTTCACAAAAGAGAAATTCAAGTGAGCTAGGAATAATCATCAATAAAAATGGCAAAATACTTGGACTCCCTCGTGGTAGTAATGGGAGAAGGACCTCATTTTTCCAATGGATACTGTTGGTAGTAATGGTAGAAGGACCTCATTTTTCGCGGAAGAAACAACATCACTTTTACCAAAAACGCAAAGCAGTCTACTTAACTAACTTCCAAATTAACAACCAAGATTTTCTACTTTAATATATCCTGACTAGAGATGACGGAATGAAGGATGCAACAATTAAAAGAAACATGATCTAGACGTGATTGTGAAAGACACATGGAAGGGCTATGTGATATATAACCACAAACTCAATTATCGAATGTTTTCAATAGATACTTATATGTCATGCTTGAATTTTTGTATGTATTATTGACCTTATATCTGCATAAGTATCACGTGTGCCACAATAACTAGTGTTATTAAGCGCTAAGCAAGAATGCAAAAGGAGGTAATTATAAACTCAAAAACTCGACCATGCTTTATAGCCTCTCCTAAAGAACGGCATTTTATACCGCGTACTACAACCAGAAGATAAAAAATTTAGGTCATGGGCCAAGTTAACAATACTAAACCACATGAATGTGGTTCAGAGCTTGGGAACATTATTTCATCAAGAATAGAACAACTAAAGGTGAATATTTGGCTTTTGATGCAAAACATGCATAAAAAACCATGATAATTTCAAGCTGGTTAAGAGAAAGCTGACTAGTCCTAGAACGAGTTCACCTTAGAAGAAAACTTGGTGATTGATCTGTATGATTCTTGCCTTAGACGATCAAGATCATTTAAAAGTTGTTGTAGACTCTAAAAAATTATTTTACCAGTTAATGGTGGGTAATTTTAGCAAGTAGTCAAATATTCAACATTGCGAAAAATATGGGTCAAGATGTTAACTTGGAGTTAAACAAAATGATGGACTCGAACCGGAGTAAAATTGGAAGAACCAATCCAGTTAAAGCCGAAGTGGTGATTTTACAAGTCAACAATTTTCGCGCTTGTTCGAGATAAAGCCTCAAAGCCCTCGATCAAGTAAAGTGACAAAAAAGCCAACGATGCATAAGGACCCATGGGCAAAAGTGTTATTATGCCAACGATAATAACGGTTCGTTGTTACAAATGTTGTTATGTCAACGGTACACAAGTGCATGTTGTTATGCCAATGGACACAACGGCCCGTGGGCACAGGTGTTGTCATGCCAACGATACACAAAAGTAGAGGTGTCAAAGAGCCGGACTTGGGCCGGCCCAGCCTGGGCCCAGAGGGCCAGAGAAAATGGGCTGGGCCATTTAGGGCTTCGGGCCCAGGCCGGGCCCAAAGCTAGGAAATGGAGGCCCTGTCCAGGCCCAAGCCAAATGCCCTAACTTTAGGGCCAGGCCTAGGGCCAGGCCCGAGCCTATTTTTTTCTTTTCATATGATCTTCCATGTTTGTTCTAACGCATAAACCTGGTATGTTATTGGCTTACTCTCACTGTCTTATGGTCTTTTCTTTTCATATCATTTTCCCTGTTTGTTCTAACGCAGAGCCAAGTAAATGCCAGCCCAGTCTTTGGGCCCTCAAAGATCCAAAACTTGTAAGAAGAGCCATGTAAGGCCACTTTTGATAATCATGATGCAAGCCTCTAGAACAATGTACAGGCACTTTGTAACCTAACCGAGATAACCAAACGAATCAGTGGAAAAGCACTAGATAAGAAAACCAATGTAAATAAAAAAGGGTTCTTCCCATTGGAAAAAAATGAAGCATAAAAAAGTAAGAGATTAGATTCACAGGGCTGCGGTGGGATCTGACAGCAGAAGCCTTCACTGCCGGTCGCCGCCGCTTAAAGGATGACACGACATCGATCCCCACACCTAGCACCGCCGTCACCACCTCGTGAGCATCGTCGCTGCCACCTCCGCCGCTGCTGTCAACACCTCGTAAGCATCGTCGTCACCACACTAGAGACGCCACGAGATCTATATGCATTTCCTTCTTTTTCTTTTATCAGATCTGTCAATGGTGAAGATTGGTTGTATATTGATTGTGTGGGTATGGTGGCGTTTGGCCATGGGTGTGGTGATGGTTGGCCGGAGCAGTAGTGGATGGTTGCAGGGATGATTATGGAGGGTGGCCGTAGGTAAAGTTATGGTGGCTGTAGGTGTGATGGTGGTGGGTGAGGTAAAGAAAGGTTGAAGACTGAAGGGGAAAAGAGAGAGAGTGAGAGAGTCGAATGAATGAGAAGAGAAGCTGATTTGTGAAGACGGCCAGGGCCTAAAAAACGGGCTGATTTTGGGCCAGCCCATTTTTTAGGGGCTGACCCGGGCTTTTGAGGACCGGGCCTGGATAATTTCTGGGAATGCTTCGGCCTGGTCCAAGCCCTGGTCCAAAGCCCTAAATTATTGGGCTACTACTGTTCACCTACAGGGCTGGGCCAAAAACGGGCCGGGTGGGGCCGTCCGCCCCTTTTGACAACTCTACACAAGAGCCTGTTGACACAATTGTTGTTATGCCAACGGTAGCAATGGCCTGTAGGCACAAGTTAACGGTTATTGGTAAATCATTAGCTTATTTATATTATATATATTTGGGTACGATTGACAGCTAATAGGCTTTTAAAGTCTTAATCCAATTTCCTAAGATCTTTAATTTTTTCTTAAAAGCAAATTAGTTGTCACAAACAAATTGGCTAAAATTATGACTTTAATCTTTGAAAGCACAATTGCCGATTTTAACGTCTTAAACATCAACCACTACTATACAACAAGAACAAACTCAGCAATTGCAGTCACCCCGGTTACGATCACCACCAAGCCACCTCCACGACCCACGGATTACTCTCCACTCCACCGACAATAATCGCTACCATCACCACAATCATTACCCGCTACCGCCACTAAGCCCATGCCCACTACTCATCGATCGCCCAACCACGAGCTCCATCAACTAATTACCAATGACGATGGTGAAAAACTAGACGACCACAACTGCAATGGTGGTAGATCTACCAGAATAAATTTATTCTGGTAGATCCAACTGCGGCAGCAGAAACCCAACCACCTCCACTATTGTGAGAGTTATTTCAACCCTCTATCTCTTTTCTTTCCTTTTCACACACAGGACATGCACTCAACTCTTCTGTGATAGTGGTGGGCTGGTCTCCAATTTCAAATAATTAGGCAGTGCACATAAGTTGATGGTGGTCATTAAGTTATTTAGTGGAAAGGGCAGACGACATGTTAGTGTGTGTGTGGGTGTTGGTAGATGAGTAGGGATGTGGGGTTGATTGTGGTTAAAGGATGGGTAGAGGAAAGGCCGTAAGAATGCGGGGGGGGGGGGGGGGGTTGGTGGCAGACGGTGGGTGGTGACGAAAAAGCCAACAATACAGAAAGACCCGTTCACTATAAGAAACTGCACCTTTAGCGACCGTAGAGGGCGGTCGCTAAAGCGGCAGTTGCGGTCGCTAAAAGGGCAGTTGCGGTCGCTAAACCGTTTTAGCGACCGCATTTCCTATAGCGACCGCGTTGACTATATTTAGCGAACCGTTTTAGTGGTCGCTTAATATTTTTTAATTTAAATAATTTTTCTATTTAGCGATCGATTTCTCTACTTTAGCGACCGCGCCCTGCGGTTGCTACATGTTTTTTTATTTTTACATTTATTTTATTTAGCGATCGCGGTGTATGCTTTAGCGACCGCAAGGTGCGGTCGCTAATTAATTTTTTTTAATTTTAAAATATTAAGTTAGCGACCGCATTTTTTCTGTTTAGCGATCGCGATGTTTGGTTGCTAAACCTGGGTTTTGCTAAAAAATTTAGGTCCAAAAACCTGTCCCAATCCAATCCAATACAAATTCAACAATCGGTCCAAAAACCGATTTAAGCTTAGTTAAATCGGTTTTGAATGAATGCATTGAAAGCTTTCAACGCATTCATTCAAAAAAGTTATCCTCAGAGCCATTCCATATTGGCTCTTCAGAATCTTTTAGCAATTTATAAAACTTCTGTGCACTCGGGTTTGGCTCTTCTTCCACATTAGGATTACCATTGTTAAAAAGGTTATCCCAGTTAATCCCACTAAGTCTAGCTTCCATTACCATATGTTGATATTGACAAAAATCCCGGATCTCTAGGACTATAGTATCTGAATTCAGTGGGCACCTTAATGGGCACCCTTAGAATTGGTTCCCCATGCTGAGTCCAATTCGTTTAGTTACTCATTAAACCTCTATGGAAGAGATCATAAGTTACATCGTCGAGGGTTTTCCAACTTAACAGCTGACAATCATTGCACGAACATTTAATCATACCGTCATCCACAAAGTCTCGTTGATTCAAAGCAAAGAGAATAAACATGTTCACTCCATGTCTAAACTCGTCCGATACCCCAATCCCACTTGGAACAATCCTCCATTGCATCCAACTTCTATCCACTGGCATGATATATCTCTCTCACTGCCTGTTGAACATATACAAGTCGAGTTTCAATTTAACCTTCAATTTGAAAAAATATATTGAGTAGTCACTTACATATGAACATGAAAAAGCTAAAGATTACCTAACTTATGAGAATAATTAGTGTTAATTAGGACTAATTACGGTAGATTAGGCTGATCACGGCTAATTCGAGCTATTTGGGGTAATTTATAGTTAATTGGTTTAATTAGAGTTAATAACCATCAATTAGGCTTTAATTAAGAGTTAATTAGGATTAATCAATGTTGATTAGGGCTAATTAGGATTAATTAGTATTGATTATGGCTAATTAAGGCCCCAATGAAGATAATATTAGGCCTAGTTAAGGCTAATTAGGGTTATTAGAGTTAACTGAGTTTAATTAGTGTTAATTAGAGTTTAATCATCATTGAATTAGGGTTAATCAGTGTATAATTAGGGTGAATTAAGGCCCCAACGGAGATAATTTTAGGCCTAGTTAAGGCTAATTAGGGTTATTAGAGTTAACTGAGTTTAATTAGGGTTAATTAGTGTTAATTAAACTTTAATCATCATTGAATTAGGTTAATCAGTGTATATTCCATGTTAATTAGGGCTGATTAGGCTAATCAGGGCTAATTCGAGCTATTTGGGGTAATTTATAGTTAATTTGTTTAATTAGAGTTAATAACCGTAAATTAGGCTTTATTAAGAGTTAATTATTATTAATCAGTGTTGATTATGGCTAATTAGGATTAATTAGTGCCTCTTTCCACTAGTCATGAAGACATTTATACTGGAAATTAGATAAAGGCCAAAGAAAAAGGATCTTCACATGGTCGTATAATCAAACATCAACCTAATGTCTATAGCTTGTAATTCACTAGTAGCAACAGAAGTCTAAAGACCATACTACCTAGGTTGGCAGTCAACTACAGAATTAACCTGGAACACAACATTCTGCTATAATGTGTTAATTGTAGTTAACAATACCATGAAGCTCACTTTTGCTGAAATCTAATAAGGAACTGAACTTATATGCATCAAAATGGGAGAGCAACCATGTATATCCAACAATAACCAACATATATGGCCACAATGACCACACACACGAACATAAGTCTAAAGATTTAAAAAGACTAAAGAGTGCATTTAACCAAAAATTCTTTCAAGGCACGGTCACTAACATATAGAGTCTAAACTGAAGAGCAAGACAAGTCGTCGCAACAAGAGCTTGATTTGAAGCATCAGAAAATGTCTAACGACACATCAAGCACACAGTCGTGAGGATAAATGTGACTGCAAAGATCTCGTAGTCCATTCACATAGAAACTCCAAATCCCAAACTCATCACCGACCATGTATTGTTACCAACATACAGAGTTGCCAAATTGCAACAATAGCACTACTACAACTAAAACTCTTATCCCACCAATCTATAGAGTGCATTATGCAGACTAACGCATAAACCAAACTTCATAGAACCCTCCATAACATCGACCACATTACCAACACATACTTACCTTAAACCATTTTATTAATTGCCAACATACACCTTAAAAACCAACACGCCCACCTCCATCTAAAATTGATCATATAATGACCGCATGTTTTTTATTGTAATTTTCTAAGTTTCAGTTCATTTTGTGGTCCTTTACCTTCAGAAATTTCTTTTATTTCCTTGTTAGATTAAGGTTTCTCAGTGCAGGTTGTGGTTTCTCAGTGCGGTTTGTGGTCACTAATCCAAGTGGAAAATAACACATGGCCAAGAGATTTTCCAAAGCACTCTCAGAGCTTCAATTATTATTATAATCCACAAGAACGATTCCTCCTATGACGTGACCATCACACATTTCAATCTAAATCCCACAGCAAAAGTGTAAAGGAATATACTAGATTCCGCACCAAGCTATAAAGAAGAGAATAAAAAATAATAACAGAAAATAGAGACACAAGATTAACGTGGTTCAGCGAAAGCCTACTCCACGGTGGTAACAGCGATTTCACTATGTTTTTCACTAGAGATTACAGACCTTGTCTCTCTCGACAAACCCTCTCAAAGAATGGCTCCTCTCTTTTCAAGAAAGACTTTTCCTACTCAAAGAAGGACTCTTCTCTCTTATCTCTTCAAAGAAAGACTCTTCCTACTCAAAGAAGGACTCTTCTCTCTTTTCTCTTGTACTTCAAACACAATACAAGATAACATATATATACTTGGAGATAAGTAGTGATTTTTTCTAAATAACCAATGTGGGACAAGACTTATATACTTAAGTCCAAGTCACAATCTTCTTTGAATAACCGATGTATGACACCCACACATTCTGAGTTTTTTTTATCTAAGACACATTATCACAAAAAGTACACAAATTAATTCGGTAAGAATCAAAACCCTCACAAGAAAATTCCTCCAGAGCACATATCAAAGAATATTACACCTCAAGGATGAAGCCTTAAAGCTTCTCCATTCCCGTACAATTTTCCCACACATACACATAATTATTCACAAAATAGCGCAAAGTCAACCCTGGAAACTGATGTATTTACACCATAGACTGACTTGAAACAAACACAAATCGAAGTAACCAATTAGACACAATTTATTCAAAGCATATAGATGGGTTTTGAATTAGACCCGGAGAAAATGAAGCTACAGATTCACACAAATACGCATACTCGGCATGTGTTCTGCATGAACAGAGCAAAAGGAGCAGAAATCAAGCATTTTACAGCTGTGGATATCAACTGTTATTATTCACTAATAGCACGAAATAAACCCTAGAAATTGCATATAATAACTAAGTCAAGACTACAAAACAAACCAAGTTGGGTATTTAGCGACAACTCAACAGTCGCTAACTTTAACGACCGTTCGCTCGGTCGCTAAAGTCAGTCGCTAACTTTAGCGACCGATCACGCGGTCGCTAAAGTCAGTCGCTAACTTATAACAGTGAATATTGGAGTAAAACACGATCAGAAGTCCAGCTCAACATAACCACATTACCGTCAAATAACTCACCATCGGCCGGACCATTCTCAAACCACCGTGACTCATCACCTGCCAAACCAACCTAACACAACTGATCAACCAACAATGCAAAAAACCCCACCACCATCAAATCTACCTTTCTAGATCAAGGGAGAACGGGTAGCAACTAAGGGGGAAAGGGAGAAAATAAACCCTAGTAGAAAATATCGTGACCTAGACTCTTCAACCCAGCTCTAACCCACGACGGTGCGACAAACCTCGAAGGAAAAATCGCAAACCCCGATGGCAAAACGATCGTAACCTGGAGCCACCACCTAATCGTGGAAAATCATAGCACTCCACAACCACAATAGTTTACCCTTTCTTAATCTCTAACCAAATTCCGGCGCCGGAAAGCTTGTCACACACTGTTTGCGCTGCTGGGCAAACTCATTATCGATTGGTGCGCTGGCGGCACAATCGACTAAAAGTGCGGGATATTTTTTGTCCCTAGGGCCTGGGGACTCCTTTGAAAGTGAGAAACTTCAACGAACAGATGAAATTTGCATGTAAAAGACTGCGCGCCCATAAATGACAAAGAGAGCTTTCGATTGATTGCAAATATTTACACAGCAAGGTTTCCACGTCTGGAAACTGAACTTCCTATTGATGGCAGCAAAAGCCTCTAAACAAAAGAAAGACAAAGACTAATTTGTCTAGTTGATGATTGATTGTGTGTGTTTGTGTATCTTCTTTGACCCACTATATATACTAGAAGCTTTGTAGAGAAATAACCACCATTACAAGAAACAACCCACTTAGAAAATAACTACCCACTAATAAGTAACCAACCACACTTATCCCTTATCAATAGGAACACATTTTTAAAAGTTGGTTTCTTTCACTTCTGAATCTTCCATTATCTCTTCAGAAATAATAAAAATAAATGGCATTTAGTGGCATTTAATCAAAGTGAACTTATTAGTAAAGAAATATATTTTGTGGTGCAAACATTGCCCCCCTGGCTCAAGCAATTGAATACTTAGAAATTGCGAAGAGTCATGTCTTTTAAAGGGGTAGTATTTTCTCACTATCGATAGACTTTCGTGATCGATATATAACCTTTTACGATCGATAGCCTTTCACGATCGATAAGTCATCTATTGGTTTAAACTGCACCATCTTGATTTTGCATATACCAGTATCATGATAACATTTGCAATCGATACACCAGTCACAGTCGATAGGCTTGAATTTTTCAACGTGAATTTTTGCTATCGATTAGCCATTGATTGGCTTTAGCTCTCTATATTCCAGTGTCAACGACCATAGTTGGTCAAACCACTAAATAAACCATGACCATTTTTGGTCAAGCTACTAACCAAATGAAAACCATTTTTGGTCAAGCTGTTAACCCAATCAGCATATAAAATGGCTACGGATAAGCCAATCGATTGAGCATTTCTTAATTCAGAGTGTGAATAAAAATAGAACAAATAATATTTGACTATATTTGCAGTTCTGGATAACCATTGAATTAATACTCTACCTTGGTGTGCTCCATAAACCCTAATAGGGTATCTTTCTCCAAAAAATGTGACACCAATTGGCTCCCAAAATGCATATTCTTCATCATTTGTCATGGTGTCAAAAGCTTCAAATTCACCAACAGTGGAGAATTTTAAATCGACGGCCACGGTTGGCTCACTATACATGCCGCATGAAAATGGCTCTTTTTTGCTTTCAGCCAAAATAGGCTTGCAAACTTGCCCCCTAGCCATATTGAGTAAATCTCATTTTGACATATCAATCTCCTATGAGAATGGACATGGTTGTTGAACTTTTTTAGCCATTTCTGGCACGATATCGATTTTACAAAAATTACTTACACCACTTTTGGTGTAATTTTTAGCCAGTTGTATAAATGCATTCAAATGATTTCCCCACGATAAGAAGTTTTCACGCAATTCATTGAATAACTCACTTGAATTGTCTTGAGATAACACTTGAAGTTGGCTATTGCGCAATGACTCTTCTTGATACTTAGTCGTGCAATTTTTAGTAACCATGAATTTGTGGCTTTCATCTTTAAAATATTGTTTTGTTTCAGCCATGTTTGGCATTATTTTATTTTCATTATCCAAAGAATAACTATTGGCTTCTAAATTTTCACGCCCAACAAACGTGGAAAGGAGCAATTCAACTTCTTTCCTCATCCATCCAACTCTGTGAATCAAAGCCCATCATTCTTTTAATTCATCGTCTACATCCTCCAAAAAGGATGGATGATCTATTCCCATCAAGGTTTTAATATAGTTTTCAAACCGATGTAATTCACTGGAAGTATCTACCAAAATCAATGGTAGAATGGACTGACCAATGGATTGCATCAATGCAATCCATTAGATCATACCAAAATTCTATTAAATCATCCACTGTCGACTTCATATAAAATGAAAGAGACAATGGTTTAAAATTTCTAGGCACTAATGATGCCGAAGTACGACATTTCATCAAATTTACCCAGAAATCGGCCCTTAATTCATCAAATAGGGCCTGAAGTTCCAAGGAATTGCTTGGAAACATATTGTTGGCATTTCCCACTTTCAGGTACAAGGTCCCACCGGGCGTGCCAATGTTTGCGCTGCTGGGCAAATTTACTATCGGTTGGTGCGCCGGCGGCACAATCGACTAAAGGTGCGGGATCTTTTTTGCCCCTAGGGCCTAGAGACTTCCTTGAAAGCGAGAAATTTCGACGAACAAATGAAATTTGCATGTAAAAGACTGCACGCCCATAAATGACAAAGAGAGCTTTCGATTGATTGCAAATGTTTACACAGCAAGGTTTCTAAGTCTGGAAACTGAACTTCCTATCGATGGCAGCAAAAACCTCTAAACAAAAGAAAGAAAAAGACTAATTTGTCTAGTTGATGATTGATTGTGTGTGTTTGTGTCTCTTCTTTGACCCACTATATATACTAGAAGCTTTGTAGAAAATAACTACTATTACAAGAAACAACCCACTTAGAAAATAACTACCCACTAATAAGTAACCAAACACACTTATCCCTTATAAATAGGGACACATTTTCAGAAGTTTGTTTCTTTTACTTCTTGAATCTTCTATTATCTCTTCAGAAATAATAAAAAATAAATGTCATTTAGTGGCATTTAATCAAAGTGAACTTATTAGTAAAAAATGATATTTTGTGGTGCAAACACACACCTAATTGAAAAATCCGACATGGCAATGACATCATCCAGCTCTCCACAACCACCCAGATCCCGCACACCCTTATTAAATACCATCTAATGTACACGTTCCCATTGGCCGGGAAAAGCGACGGTGGTGACGGGGTTGGAAGAGACGGACTTTTTGGAAGAGGGGCTTCGCACTTGTCGTCTCTTGCAGAGACACTCGACAATTTTATTTCGACAATGTGTATCAATCTCGCAGCTGCCTGATGTAAACCACCACGAGTCGCGTGTTGCAACCCACTGCAAAGGATGTTCATGCTTCTAAAAAGTTGGAAGGATTCGTCGTGTGGAGTACTGATTGGGTGCGCTTTTTGCTAAAATTTGCTGTAAAAACATTAATAAAAAGCCTTATGAAGAATATGGCCTGTAACTTATCAAAGAAAAGTAAGAGAAATGTGGCATGTAAACTAACGCCCTAGAGGTGTTCGATGATACGGCCAGCTGGATTTGTCATTGGAGCAACATTGTGGTGGTCTCTGGCTGCATAGACAGATGATAAAAAATTCCGTTTATTTGTTTGCTTCTTTCTACCCTCATTGCTGGTATGGTGGAGGAAATTATAACGCCTTGAAAAAAAGCTCCTCTTTAAAGGGCCAGTTTCTACTTCTTCAAGCGTTGAGAAGAAATCAGCGGAAAATGCATTGGCTCGATTATAAAACTAACAAAGAGACGATGATATCGTACGCCGGTTGCGGGTTAGTATGATATTGTACTTATAAGACATTGTCTATGATCTTAGAATTAGTTACTTGGTTAACACTTTTAAGGGAGGTACCGATCTGTGGTGGGCCTGTGAACCGAATCTTTATAGAGATTGTTTTTCCACCCAAAAAAAATAAGAGATTGCTGAGATTACGCGCCTCATAATTAATTCTTCCCCGTTCCTAACTTAATTCATGAGAGTTGAAGATGATAAAGTTCTCGCTATGATTGTAATCTTTGGTGTACGTAACTTACATTGTTCGCGATAGTTCAGTTAGAGATTGAGGGTGACAGTGGTTAATGAAAGGGATTGAGCCTGCTTTCTGTTCGTAGTATTGATTTAGGGAAGACGGAAGAACAATAAAAGAAAATGGGGGAAAAGAAAATAAAGAATAAATAGATAGCAAAGAAATTGGCAAACGTGGGGTGAGGCAAAGGGAGCCAACAACTTTGAGCTCATGCGCGTGGAGACTGAAATCCAATGCTAGGTTGGATCTTGGCATGGTTTTGGTTGCCTTTTAATCTATCTTTATTGTTCGGCATGTAAAGCCTTTGTAAGACTTTTACAGGATGCTTGGAAATTCTTAGAAGCCCATCCTTTTGTACTTGAACGTTGTGGTTTTTTTTCTCCCATAAAATGAAGTTTTACTTTTAATCAAGGAAAAAAAAATGGTTTCCAGAGGTATTTGAAGATCATTTATTATTTGCAAAGAGAAGTATAAAAATGTTCTATATGAAAAAGGTTATCCATTTATTTACTCGATGCAACTTGAAATTTAAATCTCCCGAATTGCTTCTGTTGTTAAGCTACATTATGACCTTATTTGGATTAATTTTGGAAAGACAATCATAGATTAAATCTTAAGTTGCTTGGTGTTCGGATAAAAAGTACTAAAATTGTAGCAAAATAACAACAAATTTAATGTTTGAATAAACGGTGCTAAATTTTTTATAATTTATAGGGATATTTTGGTACTTACTTGGTCAAACCTAGTTATGAAAAATGATTAATACTCATTTTTTCGAATTATGATTGAATATGGTTTTTAGCTTTTTAAAGTGACCTAATCAGACTTGTATGTTTACCAAACATGTATCTACCTCATTTGATCAAATTGATCATCTTAGAATTAACCCCATACAAGCTATATGTCCTCAACCCTTTAGTTTCCATAATTCATTGATTAATCAAATTGACTATCTTAGAATTAATCCCAAACAAGCTATGTGCATCGAGCCTTCTGTAACTTCCATCCATTTCTCCCAAAGCATTTCAGGTGTATAGTTTAGCTTTAGGGTATGCACAAAAAGAGTGGCTTTAGGGTTTTGCACACCGACAAGTAGCTTTGTTTATTCAATCTATGTCTATTTATGACCGAGTGCAAGCAGTTTGTAGTTAAACACATGAAGCAACTATTTTTACATCAAAAAATTGCTTTTAAAATAAATTTCGTTCACCTTATTTGGAGAATATGCTACCACTACCAGTTTTGCTGTGAAACATAAGTTGAAGTATGATGCTAAATTGTGTCGATTTTAGCATATTGTATAGGTTAAATACTTTGGCATTCAAGTGGAATAAAAATTATCGATTCTAGATTCCACGAACAACGTTGAGCACTAGAACATTTGCTGAAGATGATTCTGTTTATAGAAATGAATGATTGGAAATCATGTAAGAATAATGTTATCTATGTGACATGAAATGCATTTTGCAACCGGCAGTGACACCTCTTCAACTACTTGCCGGAGGTGACTGAAATGCTAGTTGTTGGTGACCGGAATTCCAACCGGCGGCGACCAAAAATTTGCCGGCGATGTAGCATATCTTCTGGTTTTTTACCGGTATTGCTAGAAGGTTTTCTTCAAATTTCTGCGTTCACTCTGTCGTTCTTTGGGTACCGTGGTTGTGCAGTGCTTGAAACTGGGTGTGGGGTGTGAATGGGTTGTCATTAGGAGTCTAAGGGGGGCTCCTAGCCCCTTTTTCGAGGTTTCCTTTGGGGACCCGTGGTGTCTTGGGAAAGGGGGGGGGGGGGGGGGGGGGTGCGTGTAAGACCCCAAATAAAAATTAGTTAATTATTTTAATTTTTGGGGCCACTTGTGTAGTTTTAATAATATTTTGGAATACTTTTGAATAAATAATGACATATCTTTAGGGGTCTTTTAAGTAATTTATCAAGTTTAGAAAAATAAAAAGACTGAGTAAATTGTGACGTTAAATTGAGTTTGGGTCTTTCATAGAGAGGAGAGGAAAGAGAAAATTAGGGCTGTAGGATTTCAACCTTCTACTCACAATTGGTAAGTGATCGATCCTAAACCTTAATCAAAATACAATTGATTTGAAGATTTTAATCTTAGTGGTTGAATATTTTACCAATTAGGTTTGATACGTGAATTGAAGTAAGGATTACACTCATTATGCTTCTTCGAATTATATTAATCATCTCGCTTTATTCGATAATTGATTGCAATTTGTTGAGTACGGTGGTGCTCGTTTGGTCACGCCCTTTTCCAATTCTTTTTCTTGTTCGGGTATAACTTTTTGCGGCTTCTTGGAGCTGTTTTGTAAATTCGTTCATTGAATTTCACGCCCCACAGCTTCTTGGACCATGTTCTTGACACGCTTCCCCATGCTGGAAGTCCATTCCTTTGCAATTTATCTGGTGGAAGAATTTTGCTTATTACTCAATTCTGCATTTAGGTTCAAAGCAGCCATCACGTGGGGCTGCCTAGGTGGCGTGCCACGTGTTAAATTTTCGTTGGTTCTTGATTGGCTTGTACCTTTAGCACTCGTTTTCTTTATTTACTCATATCTATTTCATACGAATTCAGATTGAAACGATTGAACTTCTGTTCAACTTGAATTTTTATTCTCTTTGATTCGAGGCTAATATTGAGTATTTTATGAAGTGGTTAATTCATTCCTTTTGAAATCAAAGTTTTGATTCTTTGTGACTCTAGCATCTTTAAGATATTTTGATATCCACTGGACCCCTTGAATTGAACTAATGTTTAGAACCTTCACGTGCTTAGGTTAACGTGATGCCATGACATGATATGACAATTGCTATCGGTATGCAAACTTTGAACTTAAAACATTTACGTACTTAAGTTAACGTGCTTTACAGTCACGTATTATGTGATTGTATCGTATTTGATAATTAGTTCAATTATTCGAATGTGTTCTTTACCTTTGACTTTGATTTTATATTTGACGGATTGCAATGTCCCGAAGTGGGATTATTGGTCGTGCTAAGATTTTCAATCGTTTTTGCACTTTGTTGTCATGTATTTTGTTTGACTCAGCTATATATTATTGGATATCTGCGTTGTACTTCGTGGGTGTGTGCGTGTGATCTTTGCTGGGCTTTGTGCTCACCCCCCCTTCTCCTCCCATTTCAGGTAATTGAGTTAAGACAACGGTAAAGGAGGTAGCTTTATGCATGAGCTTGGATTCGTTCTTAAATTCTAGACTCTCTTTAGTCACTTGAGAATAAGGATTTTGTAATAGTTGATTAAGTAACTTTTCGAAATCTCAGTTCCTGGGAAATAATTATTGTTATGAGGACTTCCGCTACATTTATTAGACATTGATGGTTAATACCAATGTTATTGATTTGGGATATGTTTAGAGCTTTGATTACCTCGTCGAGGTTATATTTTTGCAAAATATTTTAGATACTATATTTTCTTGTAAGCAGGAATATTTTGAACTAGTATGTGTAGGTCCGCCTCCGGGTCGGGGGCGTGACAATGAGGGTCTTTCGGGGTGGTGTGAGGTGGGTGGGGTTTATGTCCCTTACTAGTTTTGAGGGTCCTCGATGTCTGCTTTTGGTCTATTGTGGGTGTTTAGCAGTTCCTTCGCCCGATTTTGAGGTTGTTTGGTTTAGATTTGGTGAGTGTTTATGAACAATTGCAAATTTACCGTGTTGAAGACCTTGGTTGTGTGTTGCGACTCCTTAGAGGGTTGAATTCAGTTTTGCGTCGTGCAGTTCCCGGTTATATTGCTATATTGTTACCTGCTTTATAAGTTATTTTTTGCTTTTCTGGAATTTTGTAAACCTGTAAACTCGACATGTTGATTTTAGTTGAGTTAAAGTGTAAGATTTGCTCTATTTTAGTTTGATTGTAACGTGTACGAGTTTTCTTACGTAAATTGTTAATTTCGATGTTTTGGGGCATGCATACAGAGTCACGTGTATGTCATGACGTAATAGCTGTTAGTGATGTCCTAAGACAACTTGAAAGCCTCTGTAACCCTTTACTTATTAATGTCACTCCCTTATTATAAAAAAAAAAATCAATAGGAAGAAAACAACTTTGATTCAAATCATGATTTATTTTGGATTGTTCAGTTGGGTCCTTCCTTGAGTCTTGCCATAAGGACTTATAATACAACAAACTGTAGAAAATAAGTACCAAATAACTTCTCTTATAAGATAACTTTTCATGAAGTAACTACCCTCGCTCTAAAAAATAATCAACTAGGCCTCTACCTAAACAATCAAAACACATTTTTCATAAGCTAGTTTCTTCCATGAGATAATAACTTCACAAACTATCATTTCTTCTTTGCGAGTAACAATAACAAATCTTAATGCTATCCAGTGACATTTCATTAAAGACGAGTCATTAACTTTTATTAATTATGAATATTGCTTATCAAACGTATTAGGACTTAATTTTAACAATTTACACCTAAAAAATACTTTAAGATAACAAAATAAACACTCAAAAATATAAAAATAAACGTAAAATATTTTTAAAAATTAAGTCATATCACTTTGTAAATTGTTTTCGAATAATTTGTGGATTATTTATCTTTGATTTCATACATGATTTTCGTATTTTACATTTGTGATATTTTATTTTGTTTTTAAAGTACTTTTGAGTTGTTGTAGTGAAAACTAAAACCTAAGATATTAGTATATTGAATATGTAAAGTTTTAAAAAGTTTAGAATTGGTTTTCTTCCCGTATAAAGTTTAGTAAAATTATGTCAATAATATCTGCGAGTTTTTTAATAATAAATTATAGTAAAGAGTCGTGATACTTGTGTGACTTTAATAAGTAAATGTGAAAAAGGAATGTGACACCAAAACAAACTTAGTGACGTGTCGCATAAGTAAAAGTGGATAACGTGTAGCAAAATTAAAACTGGTAAAAAAGGAAAAGAACACTAAACATAACTTATGTGCGCCTCCATTATTTCTGTAACTAATTTTTTTTTATTTGTATGGCATATTCGCTTTGATTCTTTTTTTGTTTATATCTTTACTACTTATTAAGCCAAAACTTGGTTTGGTGTAACACTTCTTTAGTGTTACATAACTACCAACCTAGAATTGTGACAAGTGACATTACAAGAAATTTTTTAAAAAGTGACCATAATAAAAACCTTAATTGGTATATAACTACCCATAAAAACATGTTTAGTTTTCACAAATTAAAACTCATCATAGTTAACTTATTTTTCTATAATTTAGGATTCACTGTATTTTTCTGTAATTTAGGATTCACTTGATTGAATGTGACAATAAATATGTATACGTGAATTTTTTTTATAACAAAATTTGTAATATTAATTTTATTTTTGCACACCACGGTGACCCGTATATATATATAGACTACTGCTTTAGTGCTTCGGCTGGTGAGGACCGGCCACCATTACAGTAGTAGTTGATGCATCGCAGCGACTCTTGCATTGCACTCTCTCAGCTGAAAGTTGAGGAGAGCGGTACATCCGTAGGTTGAAAACGCAGCTTGGTCATAAGGCAAAGCAGCCTCCTCCGCGCTATTAAATCTCCGCTGCATACTTCCCCCAAGGTCTTTTTCTAACGCATATGTGCCGCTTTTCCTTCTTAAATTTATCTTCGATCATTGTGAAAATGACTTCTTCTCAGTCTTCCTTTATTCTCTTGGAGGAGGAACTGGAGGCTACCACATTAGATGAAAGATGATCCACCTCTGACTCGGTATTGTTGCCAATTGGAGGAAAATTGTTGCTACTAAAAAGGAGCTCAATATCCCATGAACATGGAGACCTTGGGAAGAACTCAATATTCTGGAATTGACAAGATGCAGAATCCATCTTCTCACTTCATGGGAAATTAAGGTTTGAAGTCGGGCTGTCCTCTTTCTATACTTGAGATGCACGGATAAGTTGGAATTTAGTATGTATATGCTTACACAAACACATAAATTTATAAATGCAAATAAGGTTTGGTGTCGGGCTGTCTTCCGTCTTAATTAGCAAAAAAAATAAATAATAATTAAAGACCAAGGAAAGAAAAAAGAAGGCATAGTTTAAAGGGCTAATTACACATATGTCCCTGAGGTTAGGGGGTAATTACAGTTAAGGACACTAAGTTTCAAAATGTAACATACCGTGACCAAACACTTTTAAAATATATCAGCCGTGTCCATCCGTCAGGGTTCCGTCCAAAAAGTATACTTTTTTTACGATATCATCAATACGTATTTTTAAAATGACGATACTACCTCTTGTACTGTATATACTGTATATTTTTAATTTTTTTAAATTAAAATTTCAAGCCTTAATTTAATGATTAGGGTTTGAAAATTTCTCAATCTGCACCTAGAGATGTCAAAGGGCCGGGCTTGGGCCGGCCCAGCCCAAGCCCATCGGGCCTGCCCGGGCGGGCCGGCCGGGCGGGCCGGGCCAGTGGGGCTGCCAACCGGGCCGGGCCGGGCCGGGCCTGCCGAAGGGAAACCTAGGCCCAGTCCAGGCCCTGGCCCTAGGCCCAATATCTAGGGCCGGGCTTGGGCCGGGCCCAGGCCCAAAAAATTTTTTTTTCTTGTTATTCAATTTTAAATTCCATCTCTAGCCTCTAGGCAATATTAACAATTTAACGAACCTAATCTTTATCCTTTTATTTCATTATAAGTAATATACATATGTATGTATGTATATAATAATAATATTTGTTAGCCATTATATTTTTTATTATATGTTAAACATTTTCATACTCTTCTTGGTGAGCTTTATTAATAAAATATTAACACATAACAATTTATATAGAAAAATAATAAATGTGTTCATAGGCCCTCCTCCTTTTATCCGGGCTTGGGACCGGCTGCTTGTAAACAAACAGGCGAAGTTACCTATTTTTTTATATATACGAAAAAATATATATCTTGCTTGTAAAAAATTATTTTATATATATGGAAAAAAAGTATATTTTGTGAAAAAATTTATTCTTAAAACTTTAACAATCAAAATAATAATGCATGTCTATCCAAAATATCAGCAATCAAAGATCAAGAAATCTGCAACGTCAACCAAAAGGATCAAAAGAGGAAAATAAAAACAAATTACCTAATCATCCGGAAGTATTTCAATATCCGAGTCACTGCTCTTCCTATCATCAATCGGTTTATCTTGCTCGCGGTAATTCACATCAAGATAATCCTTCCAACATACACATAGCTCGAGCGACTCGGGGTTAAGATGACTCCTCCTGTCATCCAAAACCCTCCCGCTTGCTGAAAATGCCGACTCTGAAGCAACCGTGGAGGCTTGCAGTGGCAGTACATCCCGTGCAATTTGGGATAAAGTTTTATACATGTTTTGATTTTGTTTCCAAAAATTTTAAAAATTAAAATTAACCTGTTCTTGCCTTGATAAATCAGAATAATGATCAGTATTTGAATATACACCAATCTCATTAAAAGAGGAAAAATTATACGAACCTCCCGAATTAGAAGTACCTTCACCTGGTAGTTGTCTTGCTACTAGATGTTCAAAGCCTTGAAGGTATGGCGCATAATACCTCTCAGCAGTGGATGATGATGTAGCTCGCCCGCGCACGTCAGCAGAATTACGATAGAGGTTGAACAAGTCCTCAAACCTCTTGCTCACTTTTGCTGTGAGCAAGGTTGTGTCCTCTGCTGTGTAGTGCATTAATTTCGATATCTCTTGTATCGAGGCGTTCACGCCATGCAACTTTAACCTAGGATCTAAACAAGTAGCCACAGTAAAAATAGCAGGCAGTTTACTCCAATATTTATTAAATTTTTGATCCATCACTTGTACTATTTCCCTAAAGGGTCCTATATATCTCCATTTTGTTAACATTGTAGCCATCTTCAGAATTTCTATTACAGCGAGAGGAGAGGTGGGATAGTACGTACCAGACAATAAATTGGTAGACGTGTAGAATACCTCCAAAAATTCAGCTAGGTATGTGGCCATCTGCCATTCCTCTTGAGTTGGCAAGCCGGCTGGGAACTGGGTTAGTAGAAAATGCGTGTAGACTTCTCGGTATGCCAGAATGTGTAAAAGCATGTGGTATGTAGAGTTCCACCTGTGGACCACATCTGTAACTGCTCTCCTGCAAGGCATATTATATTGAACACACAACGTTTTAAATTGTTGTGTTCTCAAACTCGAGCCATTAACATACGCTGTCATACCCCTCAGTTTGAGCAGAATATCTCCTGCAGCAGCTAAACCATCTTGAACAATTAAATTAATAATGTGACAAACACAACGAACATGAAATACTTCACCATGAAGTACAGGTTGAAGCGTCTCCTTTAAAGCTGCAACAGCAGCTTTATTATTAGAAGCATTATCAAAACTAACACTCATAATCTTATCCTTAATTTTAAATGTGTTGCATGCTTTTAATATAAGAGTAGCAATGTTCATTCCATCGTGCGGATAAGGGAAGTGCTCGAAAGCGATGATTCTCTTGTGCATAACCCAATCTGCATCAATCCAATGAGCGGTCACACAAGAATAACTAACAAAAGTATAAGGAGATTGCCAAATATCAGAAGTAAGACTAACTTTACCGTCAAATTTATCGAAATAATCGATAAGGCGTGCTTTAGCAGCCTTGTACTGTCGGAGTGCATCGGATCTAGTTGTGTTTCTAGTAACCTTTTTGTACAAAGGTTGGACGTATGTGTTCATATATCTAGAGTACTTAGGATTATCGGCAAAAGAAAAAGGTTGTTCATCATGAATAACAAATTCAGCGAGACCGTCTCTTTGCTCTCGCTGATTATAAACAAATAACTTACCGTCAAAAGATAACTGCGTTTGGGTAGGTTCGACGTGGCCTTGTCGAGGTGCACACTGAGGGTAATGCCTGTTAAGATGTCCATTACCACTACCAGTCGAAAATAATTTAAGACAGTACTTACATCGAGCTTTTCGGGTGTCGTCCACCGTAACTACGTCGAAATGATTCCAACACTCGGCTTTCTTCTTTTTCCCCTTCTGGACTTCTGGCACGTTATCGGAGGCATTGCTCGGCCCTTCTTCATCATGACCAGGCATAGGGTTGAGATTATGCCACTGAGTAGTAGCTTCGCCAACCGAGCTGCGTCCTTGACTATAATGCGGGGGGTCTTCATCAGGCGTGTATTCAAAATCTGGAATGTTTTGATTGAACTCCCAATTGGCTTGAGTATCTATCATAGAGCCTGTACTCATTCGTCCACGAACGAATGGTTGTGTTGGTGGTTGGATTGGTGTTTGTGATGGCCGTGGCACTGGCGCTTCTGCTGGTGGTGGTGCTTGCGATGATGATGATTTCTTTCGTGATGACGTTACACGCCTCATTTTCTTCAATATTCCAGCCATATTTCACGCTAAAATTTGTAAAAGTAACTAAATACACAAGTATAAGAGTAGTAATAAGAAATAACAATTAAAAGAATGAACGAGTAACAAATATTAGAGAGTTAGTAATTAAAAAGAATTTAGCAAGACTAGTAATTAATAAACAAGAGTACTAATTAGTAAATACTAGTAGTAATTAAAAGAATGAACGAGTAACAAATATTAGAGAGTTAGTAATTAAAAAGAATTTAGCAAGACTAGTAATTAATAAACAAGAGTACTAATTAGTAAATACTAGTAGTAATTAGCAAGAGTAGTAATTGGAGAGGAAAATAGTAGCAAAGCTTGTTGTGAGAATAAGAAGAGAGTAAAAAGATTGGTGTGAAAAATTAGAGAGAAATGGTGTGAATTTATAGATTTTAGAAACTTCACAAAAGACCAAAATACCCCTACAAACTATCCGTTTATAGTTGTTGGGGAGGGTAAAAGTGTAAAGGAGTTGAAAAATATAGGTTAGACTAAAATACCCCCCAAACTAGCCGTTATATAGCTGTTGGGGGGGTAAAAGTGGAAGTTTGGAAAAGGGGGAGAAGAAAAGGGGGGAAAAGCAAAAGATTCAAAAAAAGTGGGGCCAAAACCGGGCCAAAATCCGGGCCGCAGACCGGGCCAGGTAACCGGGCCGAAACTGGGCCGGGCCAAAACCGGGCCGTGCCGGGCCGGGCCGGGCCGTTTTTCCAGATTCTTCAGGCCTGGTCCAGGCCCAGGCCCCAGGCCCTATGTGTGCGGGCCTCTACTGTTCATCCACAGGGCCGGGCCAGCCCGGGCCGGGTCGGGCCAGCCCGCGGGCCGCCCGACCCGTTTGACACCTCTATCTGCACCAAAACCTTAATTTCTCAATCTGCATCAAAACCCTAATTTGTAAATTAGGGGTTCAAAATCCTAATTTGTAAATTAGGGTTTCAAAACCATAATTCTCAATCTGTTTCATGGCAGCAGCGCAACCCTTGCCGGTCAAATCACGCCGCATGGTCAAACTGTTCAAGCTAAGTACCGCAGTTCAAATCGCGTCGTTACCTTCATCGCTGCCGAATATCTTTGCGATGGGAGGTGTGGCGACGGGGAAGGGGGAGGGTGGTTGCGCCGACGGGGAAGGGGGAAGGTGGGTACGGCGACGGGGAAGGGGAAGGGTAGTGCGGCGACGGGAAGGGGGAGGGTGGTGCGGCGACGGGAAGTTTGTCGAGTCTCTCCTGACGAGTCCAAATTCAGAGCAAAATCCTTGTAGAAAATTCACAGCATACTCGTCAAACTTTGAAGGGGGAAGGTGGGTGCGGTGACGGGGAAGGGGAAGGGGGAGTGTGGTGCGGTGACGGGTAAAGGGGAGGCACACTACAAGAAAAAGGACTTTTAGCGACGGAAAATTCCGTCGCTAAAAGTCATAATTCCGTCGCAAAAGACTTTTAGCGACGAACACCCCGTCGCTAAAAATTCGTTGTTAATAACCCCGTCGCTAAAAGTTTGGCAACGGAATTTGGTAATCCGTCGCTGAAAATCTTAGTTTTACCGACGGAATTAAATACTTTTACCGACGGAGTATTACCGTCGATAAAGGTATTTTTCGAGATTAGCATCGTCTCGCTGAGATTAGCATCGTCTCGCCGAGATTAGCATCGCCGAAAGGATTGGAGTCGTTCGAATAGCCAGAAACCGTCTGCAACTTGAGCTTCTTCGCCATTTTCAATGCCTGAAACCGTCAAAATCAATATCATCCAAAACAACAAAATCCCCAATACCAACCAAGAAACCCTAAAACCAAACGAAATTACAATTAAACACCAGATTTTACCTTCTTCTTGGCAAAATACTCGGCAATGTCCTCTTCGGTGATCTTTCTTGACGACGAGGAAGTTGATCGCTTCCTTCTCCTATCGCGGTCATTGCTGTCACGGCGGCGCATGCTGCAGCTGCTAGAGTGTCGCGGCGGCGGGGATGTGTCACGGTGGGGTAGTGGAGGAGGTGGCCGGAGAAGGACGGACGAGTTGCCGACAGGAAGAGAGGGAAGAGAGAGCACTACAAAAAAAAGTGATCTGTAACGGCGCTCTACGCCGGCGGCCACGCGAAGGCGTTGCGGTATATTGACTACGACAACACAATTATGATAACCGTTGTTGTAGGTTCTATAGCAACGGTTTAAGCCGGCGGTCACATGTCCAGCGCTGCCATAGGTCAAATTTACACCCCACAACATGAGCGCCAAAATTTAGCGCCTAAACACATTCTATGCCGGCGGTCAAAAGGTTTTAGCCGGCTCACTTACTGTTGTTATAGAAAAATGCTGGTTTAATTTGATTTTTTTCTTCCTTTTTTATTTTTTTTGTTTTCCTCCACTAAACGCACGACTCTCTGGTTCGACTTTCAGTCTCTCACACGACTCATACACGACGCAATCAGGTTTGACTCTCTCTCTCTCTCTCTCTCTCTCTCTTCCTTCTCCATTCTTCATTCTCTATTAATTTCTTCTTTCTCTCCTTTTGCCGTGTTGTAATAGAACAGATCTTCCTTTATCGCTCAGTAAAGGGGAAATAAGATCCTCGCTTGCCTGGAGTATAAGATCTAGAAGGGTTCAAGCTTTTTCTCTGGTTGAAGACTCTCATCGGTCTCCAGAATGGGTGCTTTCCGATTTAGCTCACAGTGGAACACTACAGGCACCGTGAAGTCAGCCGGCAGAAGAGATAAGTCATGAATCAAATTAGCAAACGGTGTGCGTTCATGAGCCCATGCAATATGTGAAACATATAGTATTTTGCTGAATTTCTCTTCTCCTTTTCAGAACTGAAGTCCCGCCGCTTCTCTAAAAGGATTCTTCAATTTGCTCTCGGATTGATCACACTTTGGGGTTCCATCTAATTAGGTATCTATTTCTTTCACCCAAGCAAATTGATGTACAATTGATTGTTTCTATGATGTTTACAAAGTTTTGCATTCGATTGTCCAATTGACAACATTATATGGTGAGTTATTTCTCTGCATTGGAGTTACACTTCAATTTTACTCTCCTGCATTCAACAAAAGTACTATAGTTGAGCTGAGATGTTAGGTTGGAACCTGTTTCTAGAAATTAGTTGAAGAGTACAGAATTTTTTCCCCGTAAAATGGCGAATGCTTGTAAAAGGAGGAATCAGATTAGGAAGCTTAAGATTAGCGGCATGCTATTTTTAGATGAGTTTAATACTAAGAGGGGTATTTTCAATTTTTATGAACAGCCTTTTAGTTGTGACTGCTCTTTCAGACCTCTTTTGATATTTTAGACATTTTTATGATCAGTCTAGAAGCCACAGAGTATCTTCAAAGGCCTTTTCCTGAGGAAGAAGCTGTGGGTTCTTTGAAAGGGATGAACAAGGATAAAGCCCCTGGTTTGGATGGGTTCACAGTAGCTTTATTCCAGTGATATTGCTCTGTGGTTAAGATTGACGTGCTGGATATTTTCCTAGCTTTTTTAGGTGTTGGTTCATTTGATGACTTAGAGAGAAGTGTTAACAGTTCTTCTATATATAGTGTTGGTCTCAAAGAGAGGGGAGGTAGAAGATATCATAATCTCCGGCCGATTAGTCTTTTGAGCAGTATCTACAAGATCGATTAGTTTCAAATGTTTTCTTTTTAACCTTAAATGCAAGCCCTATCCGTTGACTGGAAATGGTAAGACGCAGCCCTCAAATGCGACATACGCGGTGGTGGTGGCAATGGCTGCTGCAATTCTTCGTTTTGCGGTTGCACCCTATCCATTGTACCTTCTAATTCTGCTCATCTCGTGGCCGGTGGCATTACCGACGTCTCTGTTGTGCTATTTCTCGACGAAACAATTTTGCTGGAATCTTCTGTTGTTTTGTTTTCCAAAGGCGATGGAGGGTTTAATGTTTTCTCGAAAGAGAGCCACTGAGGGATGAGATTATAGCAACTGTAGCAGCCATAAATGCAAACAATCGAGAATATGAAAGCACTGGACGAGTTAACTGATTCCCACCTATGGGAAATCTCCTTCCCATGCCTGAGAATGTTATCCTTAGGAAACCAAGAAACTTCTCTGGGGTGGTTTGCTGAACACTAACACAGATTTCTACACGAAAACTGAAAAAGAAGAATACAGATTGCTTGAATGAAGGCAATGGAGATAGGCAGTGAAATTGTGTTTGGTTTTATTTGTTTTCAATTCTCAACTGGAAAGCCAAAAACAGTGGCTCAGAAGTATACTTGTGTCATTTTTTATAGGGAAAAGCCCAGCTGTTTGTTGGCCATTAAACTTAATTTTTTGGCCTTGAGGTTGGTTACTTCCTTGAAATCTGCATTCGTATATGGAGACACTGAGAGTACATTGTGGTTGGCTGTAAGTCACAGGAATGTCAAACATGTCTTATAGTTGTAAATTAGTTATTTATGGGAGACTTGGTATTTTTTAACCTATAAATTCGAATAATTACTATGAAGGATGGACCAAAAGAGCAATCATGCTTCTATAACATAGCAGGGGACCTAGACCTTACTCCTAACATTGCATGAGTGAGGTGGGATAAAACCATACCCCTAGGAAATAAAAAAGTTAGTCGTAAATTAAAAGTTATGTTTACAATGAGTAAACCATGGATGTGCTAAAGATTTCAGTACCGGTGAAATTTTACTTGTTATTGGATGTATCATCGTTCATCACTTACTCCCTGGGTTCTGAAATTTCAATCTCGTAAAATTGTTCTTGTTACTTTGCCATAAATTTTAGCAATCACGTATCAATAGATGCTGATGGAAAGTGAAAGCTATGCAAGTCTAACAACATACACTAAAAGCTTTTGCCTAACAGCTCAAAAATAATAGCAAAAAATGAGATTCAAATATGGCTATTTGTGTTTAATATGTGAACATATTCCTTGTTGAACATATCTAAAGTGCAAAGAGACTAGCAGATATAATATTCCTTTCTTATTCTTTATGTTTAACATGTGTTACCTTTGTATCAGGTTAATGCCGAAGTGAATGCAAATGGATTATTCTCGATTTTGGTGGTTAATGTTGATCATGTGCATGGGCGGCTACCGGATCGATTTGAAAATATGCATGAGGATTTATTAGGTCTTGTACAAATTAACTCGTAAAAATCCTCTAACTTCGCTTGTTATTTCTAGACAAACGTGTGTTATTGTTCTAGAATTGAATAGATTATGGTTCTTTTGTGACTAGCCAAGTCCTAATTTAGATTTAACTTGCATTTGGTTTTTACTAGCTATGATATGAGAAAAGCAATGTAAGAAAACATATCTATATACAGGAGGTTGGCAATGTCGGCATTGTCTATGATTTTGCTCTCCTTTTATTTTGGGTGATAACTTATAGAAGCTGTCAGAGTATTGCCGACATAATTGAATTATTTTTAAAAAAAATCTAAATTAGCCTATGCCGGCGGTCGTATGTGCGGGCATAAGTCCATACATTAAAAAAAAAAAAAATGCAAAATGAAACCTATAACGGCGCAGGAACCGTTGACATAGATTCAATTATTCAGCAGTTTAATAAAATAAAAATAATACCTACCGCGGCGGTTCTTGGCGTTGGCTTTGCTATTTTAACCAAAAATATAATAATTTAAAAATTTACCTATGCCGGCGCCTTTTACCGCCGGCATAGGTTTAGACCGCTGCTATTGGGGACTTTAGAAGACGGATAGCGGAAGCCTTTTAGGGGCGGTCGACCGCTGTTATAGACCCCCTCAAACGCCGGCATAGATCTACCGAAACGCGAGTAAAGGCGACGGTCCTGTAGCGCCGTGTAAGCCTACGGCAACGCTTTTTACACTTTTCTCGGCGCTATAATAGGCGTCGGCGTAGACCTTTTTCCTTGTAGTGGATAGAGAGAGAGAGAGAGAGAGGGGGAGAAAAGAGAGAGAAAGGAAAAGCGGCAGTGGGAGAAAGAGAAATGGAGGTAGGGTTTTTACATTAAATGACTTTTAGCGACGGATTTTGGCCGTCGATCAAGGTCTGTCGCTAAAAGTCATAAAAAATTTTAAAATATTACTTTTACCGACGGATTTAATCCGTCGGTAATACTCCGTCGCTAAAAAAACTTCAATTTTTTTTCTCCTGAGCCAAAAATATTGAAAAAGACTTTTAGCGACGGATTTTCCGTCGGTAAAAGTCCGTCGCTAAAGATATTTACCGACGGACATTCCGTCAGTATATATATTTAGCGACGGACCTTTACCGACGGATAAAACCGTCGGTAAAGGTCACTTTTAGCGACGGATTTTTGTCCGTCGCTATAAATCCGTCGGTAAAGACAATTTTTCTTGTAGTGGCAGACGGGGCGGCGAAGGAGTTTGATAGAAAGAAATGGGTTTTGGGGTGGGGGGGGGGGGGGGGGAGAGAGGAATAGCGTTAATCTTTTTTTTTTCTTTTTTAAGATGAAGTAATGGCATTAAAAAAAATAAGGTTCCAACTTAGGGGCAATAAAGTCTTTCACTAAAACCGTTGGGGTTTTTAAGATTCCGTTTGATCAACGGACATAAGTGTAATTTGTTCAAACTATTGTCTTTACCTATAATTATACTCTAACCTCAGGGACATGTGTAATTAGCCCTAGTTTAAAAGAACTTAGACAAGTAAGACAATCCGGCACTTATAAAGGTTTGCAGTAGGTTTATGTTATTGCTTCTTCTTTTTACAGTTCCTTCATATTGTGGGCAAAATAGAAATGGTTAAGTTGCAGCAGCGACAGGAGGTTGTTGCTATAATGTTTAAGTGTGAAGCTCCTTTTCAACTGTCTTTTTGTCCATTGTATAATGATATGGATTCTAGTTTTTAGCCTTTATAGGTATTCTGTTGTTACATTGCAACAGCAGAGAGGATTCTTTTCTTCCTCTCATCCTTGCCTGCGCTTCACAAATTTATCTATCCCCAAGAACTTATTTGAAGATGTTGGTGATTGCTTGCTGGTATGTTTCAGGAGCATTTTTTAGGCCAAGAGCTATCTCCAGTTCTATGATGCTTTGATAGAAGCCATTATGTACTTTATCCAAGAGGACACCTCGCTCTATACACTTCGTCAGACATAATTTAAACCAAATTAGCTACTTCATAATGTAATTTACCTGACATCGTATGTGACCCATAAAAAAAAAAAAAAGGCAATTCACATTTTGTTTGTCTTCCATATTCTGAAGCTTGATAAAGAATTTTACTTGATCAAAAGGTCAGTGTTTGATGGTCCCTACATTTCCTTCGGTTGTTATACCTGGCCAATATCTTTGGTAGATTCACAAAATTGTAAGAAATTTAAAGAATTTGAAAATGCATTGTCTATAACCACTGGCTCAATTAAAAAACTAATGGAGACAATCAATTGTCTATAATCACTGGCTCGTTCACAACGGAAGAGACTTGTTGAAAACATCCATCTCCTTATTCCTCCACGGTTTAAGGCCTTTCTCATTTATTGAGTTGCATCAGCATCCTTTGATTGGCCTCCAGATGATGGCAAGTCCCCCGTCTGTCTTTGTTAAGTTTAATTATGAGCTTCGAAGATAATATATTTCATCAGTGTTATTCATTCTCATTAAAATTTTCATATTGTTTGACCAAAAAATTGGGTGCGGTCAAAGCAGGACGGATCTGACATGAGCCTGTATGAGTAATATGGGCACGGTAATTTTGCACACCCTGACCCAGCCGATCCAAATAGACCCGCGGGTAACCTTCTATTCTCACTTTTCGACCAGGTGATTTACGTTCATCTTATTCTTTCTTCACTGCATTTGCATTTTCCCGGGGCAGTTATCTCCCATTGCAGTGATCATTGAAATTCACTATTTTTCTTTATCTCTAACTAGTTTCAAATTCATATTCAAGCATATACGGTCAACAAACCAAAAGGAAAGATTTAAGCATATCCAATCCAATGTACAAATTAAACAAAGGTCATATCCAAGTCTAAGTTAGATGACAAATGAAAAAATTCATTTCTAATCTGCAATCCATACATATGGTATCCACAGAAACCATTTCAGAAAGAACAAAATTAAATAAAAAACGTACAACTCTATATGATTTTATTTTCCCAAAATTTGAATGATTTTACTCATAAAATCTTGGGCAATTAAATCTTGTGTCCTCTCTACCAGATATCTTCCCATGTTCTCTGTCATAAATGCTCGCATATTTTTTCAGATGTAACGTGCAAGATATTCCTAGCTAGGAATTGTTTGCTAGTCATCATCTGTAAAGTACAGAGAATATATGTCATCGGCTCCTAAATTGAGTTAAAGATAATGAACTACTTCTAATGAAACTATTACATAAATTAAGAATCTAGAATCAATTATTGAACAAGAAACGAATAGCTTGTACGTGCACGTTCATGGGGTTGACTGTCAATTTTCTTGAGACACCTTTCGACAAAAGAACTAGCTTTCCATCACAAATATTTAACATGCTAGAGCTAGTAATGAGTGCTTTATATCCTAAACTGCATATGGCCTGTCTAAAGGAGGAAAAAAAGCAATTCTGAGAGCTTCAAGTAGTTGTCTTTTCTTGAATTTGTGGGGTAGAATTTAACCTCAATCGCCCAGTTTCACTCTTTTACTGACAAGTGCTATTCTCGGCGGCCATTTCTTGAAGGTGCACCCAATTCTCTACACATGTATGTGGTTTATGTGAAATTAGTATATTTCAGGCTGGTAAGAGATATATATTTATCACATGTCACTTATGATCTATGCCTGCATAGGTTAAAAGATGTGCACAATTCATATTCTCAAAGAATCTATGATAATCTCCTGTTTTTCAACGACTCGCTTTGTGTCACGCCCCGACCCGGAGGCGGACCTACACATACTATTTCAAAATATTTCTGCTTACCAGAAATATAATATCCAAAGAATTTTACCAAGAACATAACCTCAAAATGATAATCCAAACTCTAAATGTATCCAAATCAAAAGCATTTGTATTTATCCTCAAAGTCTAATCAATGCAGCGAAAATCTAATAACAATAGTCACTTCCCAAATATTGGGGTTACCAAAAGCTACTTAATCAAATTATTACAAGTTCTCATTTTCAAGTAACTAAAAAGAGTCTACAATTAAATAACAACTCTGACTCATGCTTATAGATAACTCATCTACTGATGTCTCGGCTTAATTACCTGAAATGGGAGGAGAAAGGGGGGGTGAGCACAAAGCCCAGCAAAGATCACACGCACACACCCACAGAGTACAACGCATGTATCCAATAATATGTAGCGGAGTCAAAACGAAACATATGAAAACAAGGTGCAAAGACGATAGTTAATCTTAGCACGACAAATCTCATTACGGGATATTAACCCATCAATGATCGAATCAAAGTCAAAAGGTCATAATCAAATATTTGAACTAATAATCAAAACAATACAATCACGTAACACGTGACTGTAAAGCACGTTAACCTAAGCACGCGAAGGTTCTAAGTCAAAGTTGCATACCGGTAGCAATTGCCATATCATGTCATGGCATTACGTTAACCTAAGTACGTGAAGGTTCTAACATTAGTTCAATTCTAAATGGTCCAATAGACTTCAAAATATCTCAAACGCACAAGAATCGCAAAACATCAAAACTTTAAATTTCAAAAAGGACCGTTCAACGATTTCTGAAAATACTCGATATTAGACTCGAATCGAAGAGTACGAAAAGACGAATTCAATGGAAGCAAAGTTGCTTTAAACCGAGTTCCTATGATCACGGAACTATAAAATAACAAAATATGGAGTAAAAGAAAACATAATATGTCATGACCATCATAAGGGTGACACATGGCTTTGTATTAAGGAAAAAGGACACCACCTAGACGTACAGCTTTGAGAATTCTTGGAGAGTTGAAAAAAAACAGTGATGTCTAATGAGAAAAGGAATAACAACCATGAGTAAATATAAGCATGATTCAAAGATATAAAAGCTGGTTCCAGCATTTAACGGCTGATGTATACCTGTCAGACTAATGGACTCAAGAACGCAAGAGAAGCTGACGCAAATTTTGAGGCACGGAACGAATTCATATGCAAATATTTTTCCTTTAAAGAGTACCAACTTAACGCTAATGACAAAAATCGGAGCAACAAGATTCAATTTAACACATGGGTTTTACGAATTCGAAAGAGAGATAATGTGTACAATCTTTACGATGAAAATCTAAGAAGGGGTATTATGAATGTAACCCTTACCTCAATTCACGCTACAAGATTCGCAAAGATGCGTAACCTTCCGAACGTATCAAACATAATTAATAAAATCAACCACTAAGATTAAAATCTTCAAATCAATTATATTTTGATTAAGGTTTAGGATTGATCACTTACCAATTGTGAGTAGAATGTTGAAATTCACAAGTCCTAATTTTCTCTTTCTTCTCCTCTCTCAAAAAGATCAGGCTCAATTTAACGATAAAATACAAACTAACCAGTCTTTTTATTTCTCTAAACTTGGTAAATTACTCCAAAGGCCCTTAAAGATATGTTACTTATTCAAAAGGAATTCCAAAATATTATTAAAACTTCAAAAGTAGCCCAAGAATTAAATTAATTAACTATATATTATTTGGGGTCTTACACTTTGGCATTTCAATTAGTTGTAGTATTGCCATACTCTCTTCGTAACCAGAGAGTTGTGAAAATATTTGCTGATCCATACAATTGTTTCGTTTGAAGAAAGCAGTTTCACTTTTGACTTGGGAGATAAATGGATATGCGGGGATTATCCTCCATATTTTGGTTGTTTATCCTCTTCGTTGGAAGAGGATTGTTTCGTTTGAAGAAAGTAGTTTATCCTCCATATTTTCAACAATTAAATCAGTTTCGCTTTTGATCCATACGATTGTTTCGTTTGAAGAAAGTAAATTTTTTTTTTGCTTTTTTCTTTTTTTGATCTTTCAATAATAATGCCATTCCTGCCGGTTGGAAAAAAAAAAGATCTTATTCATGCTTACTCATTACAGCAATTAAATGATCTACAACGCGTTTTTAAATACGACACACCAAACTATGCCTGCTTACATTACGATTTCTATTCCGAATTTCTGTTGCTACTTGGTTCACAATAGAAATTTCTATCTTCCTACCCTGAGGCACAACGAATAAACTGGAATAGCATATCAGCCATCTACGTGACGTACATTATCATGTTGTATTATTTTCTGAAACCTATATGAAATTGCTATTACTACTACTTAGAAGAAACTCTCCGCTAGTTTTTTAGGTTTGGACTTCTAGGGTTGCGCACATACCAAAACATGTGTTTAACTACTCGCAATACAATAATACGGTAATCCTGTAATTGAGATTCGTTTAATATAAAACATTAAAAGATAATCAATTATTTATATTGTGCCTCGAAACAATATTCGTTGAATATAATATACAAAGGCCAAACAACTTCATGCTTCAACCACGTTTGACCAGTCGACTCTCTATCCTTCTTTAGGTCAGCATAACACTATACAAACAACTTTCCCTCCATAGAACTTATCTAACACTTAAACTCAAATTTCATTTATACAAATTGAAATGAATTACATTTTCTTGAAATAAAAAATGTCAAAGCTTCACTCAAAAAGGCTAAAGTTGTTTGTAAATGTTTGGTCGAGTTATTTGATTTTTCGGTCCAACTGGTACAACACAATTAATGATGTAACCGATATGTACTTTTATTATTAACATCCCACCACTCCCCTTAAACAAGCTTTTAGTTTATGCGACGTAGGTATAGTTGTTTTCCAAGAAAGCAAAAAGGGAAAGAATTGGACATTGGTTGATTCCCGAATCCCAAGCTTTGTCTTGTTCCGTCGGCGGATGCCCTTTTCTTCGAAATTGACAAGCTAACAAAAGTTTATTGTATTCTTTATGTCTTTTATTCAATGAACGTGGCTTCATTCTCCAACTTCATTAGGGTTTTGACGCCGAACAGTCGCCAGAAAGCTAGTGATATCCTGTGTTTTGAATCACACATGAATGCGTTATGGCATTTATGCTTTGAGCTTCATCGTCCACTTTGAAATCTAATTAAGGTTGCTGCCGTGCAACTTATCCCGCAAATGAATGTTACCCACTTTAGTCATGTAAACTTTAGTTTCTTGGATAAAATAAATTCATCTAATTAAGCTAGACATGAATTGTAAATGCAGATAAAGGGAAAGTAAATCCAAGACTACTGGAAGAAATAAAGGCTATTACTGTCTAAGAAGATAAATCCTACACATGCATTGTAGATGCAGATAAAGGAAGATAAATCCAAGATTACCGGATGAAATAAAGGCTATTGTTGTCTAAGCAAAAATATACTTGTATGGAAAATATGTTACCAATCATCTTCACTTTTAGCATGTTAAAGAGTAACTAGCCTCTCTTCCAATCTCATGATGAGAGGTATGCAACTCCATAAAGCTGGAGCCTGGAGCCTTGGTTGGTGGGCATTGGTTTTGGGAAAAAATTTGGGCATCCTTCAAATGTCTCTCTCTCTTCTACGAGAATGCTCTTTTATTTGGAATACACTGGTTGTAACACCGCTATCATCAGCCTTTCTATGATTCTGATCTACTTTTTGTTCACCTTCCACACGATTTTCTTTGATGTTTCCCACAATGTTGGCACTTCCATCATCCTTCTGACTGAGATTTGTAATTGGATCTGCTTTATAATTTGCTTGAAAATTTTCCTCATCTTCGATTTTTTTTATTTTGCCTCTTTCTTTTTTTTAGTAATAGCAGGTGCTTGCAACTCCGTCTTATTTATCTTCAAAAACTTTTTTTTTTTATTTTTGTTGATAAAATCGAGAATTGCATGGATAAAAGCTCAAATGAGCATATTACAGTAAAGACGAGAATCATGACAAGCCATGATTAAACAAAGTTTAGAATTACCATAACAAGACAACACAGGAAAATAGAAAAAACACTCCACCGATCAGATGAAACAAAAACATTACAAAAGGTGGTGGGTGAGCGGGCAAGCAACACTAGGTAGCAAAAGTGTGTCAATCCAGTCTTGATGGACATTAATTCTGGCTTGGCATGCAAAAGAAGCGAGGATCTTAACCTCCTTGAGATGTGATTTACTAGCCCTGTACATACTGAGATAATGAAAGTTAGTGATGATATAACAAAAGTCATAAAACACGGCTGCCATCGAGTCCATAACGTCTTCAGAATCCGATATCTGAGAGAGTAAAAAGGAGGAGTCAGTGTATACGTTGATGTGAAGAAAATCATTTGTAAGGGCCCATTTTGATGTATGTAACATGCCTTTCAAAATAGCTGAATACTAATCCGATGCTAAAGTAGAGAAGGCAACAGAACCACATCGCTCATGTATTGCTGTCATACAAGTAATACCCACACCAGATCTAAGGTTAGAATTGTTGAAAGAAATGGCAAGAAAAATATTTACAGAGTTATGAATATTGTAAGGACAAAGAGGATTTTGGGGTTGAATGACTAGAGGGAACAGAGAGTAATTTTCCAAAGACTTAGGTTTAGAATAGGTATTGTGGTGGGAGGTTTTGAAGTTAATGATCATTTGACCCATATAAATAATCTGACTGATAGAGATTTCAGGCTACATTTTAGAGTTTCGGAATATTTGCTGATTTCGGTTTATCCAAATGAACCATATAGTGGATGAAATGAAGGCATTATAGAACAGGTGTTTGTTGGCGGAAGAAGTTTTGGTGAGCCAAGCGATTAGCCAGATTTTAAAGGAGGACTGATATTGGTCAGATTTAACGCCGAGAGGACCACCAAACCAAACAGGCCGAACACAAGGGCAACAAAAGAATAAGTGGTCAACAAATTCCTCCTGATTGTTACACATAGGGCAAAGCGGTGAATCGATAATTCTAAGTTTATGAAGTTTTTCACGGGTTGGGAGATGGTTCCAGTGAATTTGCCAGATAAGGAAAATTATTTTGAGAGGGATAGGAAGGGACCATAGGGTTTTCCAAATTGAAGGTTCGAGATTATTCAGAGATGAGCTTAGGCCTCGGGCCACTCTGTCATCCTGGCTGCTGGAGTATAAGAGATTATAGGCTGAGTTAACAGTAAAGAAGCCTGACCGAGAGAAGTGCCATAATTTTTGGTCAGCCAAAGGGTGTTCCGGGAGGTAAATAGCAAGAATGTGGTTGGCTATATCCGCCGAAAATAGTTCACGCACCAAGGAGGCATTCCAAGAGTTATGAGTAATAAGATCCTTCACCAACAGAGGCTGATTAGGCCGAGGAATTTGAAAACGTGACAATTTGTCTAGGGTCACTTTCAACCCTGGAATCCAAACATCTGACCAAATGGATATTTTAGATCTCGTACCTACATGCCATCGGAGACCACGACTTAAGACTTGGCGGCCCACAATGATGCTTCGCCAACCCCAAGAAAAATTACCAATGGCTGAGTATTCTTCAAAGGAATGTCGAACACAATATTTACCCGTCAGCACTTTGGAGAGAAGGCAGTCTGGGTCCGTCAAATTTTTCCAGCTTGTTTTGGTTAATAAAGCTAGATCAAAGAGGAGTGTGTCCTTGAATCCAAGGCCGCCCTTTTCTTTTGGAGCACAGAGGGAGTGCCAATTGATCCAGTGCATACCTTTCCGATTATCGTCCCCTGACCACTAAAAATTGGAAATAATAGAATTAATCTGTTTACACACGTACTTAGGGAAAAGATATATCTGCATGTGGTAAATAAGAAGGGTCGAGAGTGTCGATTTAATGAGAGTTGCACGTCCAGCTTTGTTAAGAAGTATACTCTTCCATCCGGCACATTTTTTCCTTATTCTTTCAATAAGTTGACTAAAAATTATTTCCGGTGCGTCACAATATCTAGCGTACCACCCAAATATTTGCCAAAGGAGCCCATAATTTTGAGGCCTAATAATCTGGAGACTTGCCGGTAGAGAACAAGTGGGGATGATGGACTTAAGGTGATGACTGATTTTTTATGATTAATCATTTGACCTGAAGCTCCGCAATAAATGTCTAACAAATTTTTGATGGCTTTGCAAGACATAGGATTTAGCTCTGAAAATATCAAGGTGTCATAAGCAAAGAAAATGTGATTTATAGGAGGGTTGCGAGGTCCAGCTTTTATGCCTTTGATTGATCCCTGTGTCTTTGCCAAGTCCAAAGCTGCAAGGTGTGATGTAGATATGATGTAGTACTATGTAGAAAGAGACTATCCGTCTCATGTAACAAGGTAGCAACCAAAATATCACAAGATTTGGGCACCAATAACGCTAGGAGAGCCGGTTCTTAATCCTGGTCTTGAATCTTCACATCAATATTCACCAACCAAGGGATGATGCCGTTAAATTTTTTCAAGTGCGTCAAAAATACCTTCGTCAGTTTGTAAAGCTAAGAAGTTCTGATTGAAATAAAGACTAGTTATCATGCTTTTCGCCATGTAAAAACATTCTATTTTCCTCTAAGTTTCCATGCCTCTGTGAACATTGTACGCAGCTCATAAAACCAATTAAGCTAGATTGAATTGTCCGCCTTCTCATTCTTGTCTTTTTTTTTTCTCGAGTTTTAATAATTAGGCTTCTTTTCATACTGTTTTTCATGTACACCTTCTTGCATAAAGATATCTCTCATTTTTCTTCGCAAGAGGTAGAAATCATCATGAATATTAAATATCTCTACCTAGTATTATGGACTCGTTATGTTTATCAGTGTGCAAAAGAAGTGATACCGTTGAACATCAAAGCTCTAGATACCAGTTTTTGGGTTTTAAGCCCCCTAAAACAAGTATATTAATTAGGATGACAAGAAAAAGGGGAAATATAAAACAAAAACATGCAATAATATGGATACGAAGATTTAACATCATTCTGTCTCTTCCCTACGTCTACAAGAAGACAAGTAAAATATTATACAATAAATCGGAGAAGTTACAAGTAACTTTCGTTCTACCACCAAATTTTCATACACTCCCAAAACTCAATGTCATTATTTTTTTTCTTTGTAGTTTTTAACACTCACCGGTGCTATCACAAAAGTGCTGAAAATGGTCTTGAGGAAGATATCGAGTTCGAATCTCAATAATGACGGGACATATAAATTAATTTTGATTCTTCCAAAAAAAAAAAATTACAATTATAAGTTCTTAATGCCTAACACTCTTATTCGTTACCTATGGCTATAACTCTCGATGTGCTCTTAACATTTTCCCTTTAGCTCTTGGTGGCTAGGCTGTTTTCTCTCTGCAGAATCCATGGGCCTTGCTTTATTATAAAGAATATGTAAATTTCTACACGTGTTGCCATCATTGCAATACTGGATCCTGGTAGGTTGCTTCTTTTTTGCTCAGAATTTGAATCTATCATCTGACTACACATATGGTAAAAGAAGGAAACTGGTCTGAGGGCTGAAACTTGAAACCAACAAGATGACAGCTCACATAAATTACTGTGGCATGTAAATTTGTGGGGCTTTGGTATACTCAAGACAACATCAACACAAAGCTGAACATCACGAATGCTCGATCTATCCAGACTCTTATTTTGAGTTGATGCCAGATCTCAAGTTTATCCCTCCAATTTGTATAGATTGCGAGTGAGTGTCGGGCAATAAAGTGTCATTTTGTTTAGTGTATCATTATGTCATTAGCTTTGAATAGCTTTAATTTGTGCAGGCTAACTGAGCGTCCGTTTAATTTTTTTTTCTATGCTTTATTTTTTGTTACAGTTGATATAATAAAAGATGTAGGAGTGCACAAGGTAATTTTCTTTGGATGAAACTATTTGATCCTTTCTGATCTCCGCTGATCTAAAGTGGTCAAAACTCAAAATTTTCAAAGTGAGGGACAACTTTGTGTGCAAAGTCTTGCACGATTTAGAAACGCCAAATGGGGAGATATGATAACAGAATGAATCAACCAATAAATTCCTCTGAAGAGGTTTGGATTTACGTAACCCTTTCCTTGCAAGTTTATGTGTTTTTTCCCATTCAAAATTTCGAATTAATAACAGGAAGACAACAGATTAGTTGTTGTAATAGCAATTGGCTTGCTGAAGACTAGAAATGAAATGGGGTGAAACGGGGAATATGTGTGTAAAGCAGGTATGTATGCTGATTATTACTGCTGCTGCTACTTTATTGGGCCTTCTGGCCGCATTTAGCTCCCAAACCCTCTTTCCATGCCTTGTGGAATCCCTAATATCTGCTGCATACTTCCCCCGAGTACGTTTTCTAAGGCCTATATATCGCTTTCCCTTCTTAGCTTTATCTTTTGATCATTGTGGAAACAACAACTTCTTCCATCTTCCTTGATTCTGTTGGAGGAAGAACCGGAGGCTATAACATTAGATGAAAGATGATCCACCTCTGACTCGTAATTGTTGCCAATTGGAGGAAAATTATTGCTACTAAAAAGGAGCTGAATATCCCATTAGTACCACAAAAAAAAAATATCGGCGACCCTCAAAGAAATATCATAAACTAGTTATAATTTATGACACTTCTATCATAACGTCAGATAATTTATGACACAAATTTTTATATCATTTCTATCATATCGTTCTTGTTATCATTTTTTTGGGGCAATAAAGGCTATTGTTTGAGTTAGACTCTCCCCTTGAGCAAAGTTACAAACCCGATGGGGTGTGCCTAGCCTGTGGTGAAGTATATCCTGCTCCGCCCTATCTTGCAAGGAGGGCAGGGGTATCAGTGACTCTATCACCTCTCTATTTTCTTCTTTTTTCATTAATAGATCGTACATATGTAGCAATACCTTCTACACTTTGTACAGTAGATTCCAATGCCTTGCATTTGAATGGAACCTAGAAACGTCAAAATTGGTTGGCATGTTGTGTATTAAACTCAGTGTAAGACAAATAATAAGCAAGACAATCAAAGATTCGCTTTCATCTTTCTGCCTGGATTGTATCATTTTTTGGTTGAATATAATGCGTGCCCAACTGGAAATTTTTGGGCATGTTCAAGTGCTTGATGCTCCTTTCTGTCTAATTTATTTCTTCTGTTTTCACAACTGCTATATATGTGTGTTATATTTTCTGATTAGGATGTGCCTAACCTTTCTTATGAATGTAGGTCATGTATAACAAAACCTTCTCATTTCTTTCTTTTTGGTGGATGATCTCATGAATAGTTGTGAGGTCTAATGTTTTTCTGGGGGGCTTGTCAATAGCTACTTTACACAATTACACGTGCTTAGCAAAAACAACATCACTTCCGGTCAGGGATTGTTGATTGAGACTGTGATTGGCTAGGGCTTAATTTTGTTGCGACATGAAATTGAGTATCAAAAATTGAGCTGAAGAACTATCCCATTTTGGACTTGCAGATACATGACATGGTCGCTGTTGCTCGTATTATAAACGCTACGCTTGTGATTCCAGACCTTGATAAACGCTCATTTTGGCAAGACTCTAGGTACCATTTATCTTTTCCATATTTTTTGTGGTCTTGCAATTTAAGTTTTTCTCAAGCGTCAGAATGTCTCCTTTCAATTTTTCTATGTTGCATCTTCCTCCAGTTTTGCATGCTTAATGCTATATATTTGGACTGCAGCAATTTCTCTGATGTCTTTGATGAATATCATTTCATAAATTCGCTGGCTAATGATGTAAAGGTCATTAAGAAGCTGCCTAACGGACTGGAAAGTGCTACTGGGGCAGTTAAGCACTTTAAAAGCTGGTCTGGGGTGGATTACTACCAGGAAGAGATAGCAAGCATGTGGGAAGAATATCAGGTACAAATGGTTAGGTATGCTTACTTGGTTAATTCTATATACCATTACCAATACTTTATATTATGCATCTTTTAATAGGTTATTCAAGCAGCTAATCTGATTCTCGACTAGCAAATAATAATCTCCCTCCAGATATTCAGAACCTGCAGTGTCGTGCCTGTTATGAAGCCCTCTGTTTTTCTCCAAAGATTGAGGCGATGGGAAAAGTAAAATAGTCTGGCTCAACTGCTCGTTTAAAATTTTTAAGTGCCTATTGGTAATAGCCATCATGCAAGTTATTGTTCTGTTGACTTTATAATTGGTGGTGGATCGGATGAGATCCTATGGTGCTCACATTGCTTTGCATTTGCGTTATGAAAAAGACATGCTTCCTTTTAGTGGACGACCTCATGATTTATCCCTAGAAAAAGCTAATGAGCTAAGGATAACGATGTCTGTGGGTGATATGATGGTGCTTTTCTAATTTTCTATTCATGAAAATTATCTTTTCTGTTTATAGTTGATGCCTGATACTGGCTTTATGTTTCATTTCCTTCTGAACTCGTTGAGAGAATACTGTATATATACTGAAAAGTGAAAGAAATTGATTCTATAGAACAGAGAGCGAAAGGGTACTATCCGCTAACTCCAAAGGAAGTTGGAATGTTCCTTACAGCGCTTGGATTCCTGTCGAACACACCAATATATATTGCTGCTGGAGAAATATATGGAGGTGTTTCTCATATGGCTGCTCTTTAATCCCACTGTCCAATACTAATGAACAAGGTATAGCATCTGATTTGCATCATTATCTTGCTCTATGTTTGAAAATATATTCATCTACAAGTAGGGAATCGCTGTTTAGGAAAGTAATTCACTAGTAAGCTTCCGTACTATGAATGTCATGCTTTTGAATAATGTTGTATTCTGATTAGGTAGGAAGCCAAAAAGGCCAATTTTTTACAGTTTTGTGCTATAGCCAAGGCCATGCATGGAGATCTAAGGCGGAAACCAAAATCCTGTGCTTACAAGCTTAAGCTCACGACTCCATTTGTTGTTAGTGTCTGCTTTGCAAGTGCATGCTAGGCAGGGTGACTTAGGACCTACTCAACTCAACCTTACCCCTTCATCACCTGAACCATATTCCGTGGGTGATTGCACTACTTAGCAAATCCGACCCCTTTACATGTTTTTAGACTCATGAACTTAATAAGTACATGCATAATCAGGTACATGTATGGCACTGTAACATGTTAACTATATCTACTTCTACTTGATTGGATTTTATTTTGGTATGATATTCATTGGATTATGAATAAGTACATCTATGTGGATATGAATTGGCCTGCCAAATTTGTTGAAATATGAGCTACCCGGGTTAGGTCAATTAAAGATTTGCAAAATAAGATACAAGAATGAAATGGGGACGTAGATGCGTCTTTTATCTTTCTTATGCATTCCGTTTGTCTACTAGTTTTCCGTTTGTCTACTAGTTTTTCAGTTTATTCGACTTGTGTTATACCAGTTAAATTTATAACCTTCTTTCTTGACTTTTTTATTTCCAGGTTTATATGTTGGGAAGATATACATCAACACTTTTGTTGGACTTAGAAGAACTGATATGCACTATGATGACATTTTGGATGAGATGTATATATCTTTAGGTTTGGTTGTTCAATGACATTACATTTGTATGTTTTTGATATTGAGAAGTTCTCGATGGTTATGTAATTAGGATGTGAATGTTGGATATGGTATGGTTGAGTGACATTAGCTTGTTTCTATAACGATGGTTTATAAGCTTGTTAAATCGACTTGATTGTTCATTATTCATGTTGGATTGAAGCTGGAATTACTTAAATACTTCACTTTTGCGTCTTGGGCCAATTTTTTTTTTGAAAAATTTCAGAATATGTCGGGTAAAAAACTAGTGGCAATTGCTTAAAAGTGTTGTAAAATGACATTTCAAAGATAATGTCGCAAAAACAAAAACTAGGACTTAATGCAAGTGTCACTAATTTAGCAGCATTTCAAAGATAATGTTGCCAAATAAAGTTGGTCCTTTAATGGAAGCGTCGATAACTTAGCGACATTTTTTTTAAAGTGTCACATACCTCAGTTGACTATTGACCCCATAAGAGGCACTTGAAAGTGTCGCAAGTCTAATGCCGACGTGTCTAAGAAGTGTCGGAAAATTCCCGACGGAGAAATTTGCGACGCTTGTGAAAAGCGTTGACAAAGATATATATCGTAATTATTTGTTCAATTGTCTTCTTGATGAACTTTACGATTACTATTCGTATACTTACGTACAATTCTGCAGAGAGAATATGGAAAGCATTGTAGCAAAAATACAACACCGATGAAGCCGGGAAAAAGTACACATGTAGCCATTTTTTCAACTACAAGATGTCGCAGAACGTATCAGTTGTAGCTTAGACGCACAACCTCCAAATGATTGTGCACGAAATCATCTCCAAAGGAATCCAAGTTGATAAACAAATACAAGTTGCTGCCATCATAGACAAGTTGCCGAATTCGTGGAAGGAGTTCCAAAATGGCCTTTGTTACAAGCAATCAGAACTGTCGATTGCCAACCTTATAACGCGGCTTCAGATTGAGGAGGAAACGAGAAAGTCAGACAAGAAGAATGAAGCTCTTGCCAACAACACACATGCCAACCATACCAACAACCACCAATGTAACAATAATGCCAATGGTAATGCCAATGACAAAGGTTTTAAAAATCAACACTCATCCTTTGCCTTAAAGAAGTGGAATCAAGGCCAATCTTCCAACCATGCAAATAGCAACAAGAAAATTGAACATTCAAATAACAATTCTAACAACAACAATTTTTCAAATGAAGGTTTTGCAAATGGTGCATGTTTTATTTGTGGAAAATAAGGGCACCATGCTAGAAATTGTCATAATAGAAAACTCGGTTCAACTCTACAAGCAAATATTACCAAGGAACCACTTGGTGCAATGATTTCGGAGGTAAATCTAGTTGTAAGAGAAGACGGATGGTGGGCCGACTCCGGGGCATCAAGACATGCTTTTTTATGACAAAAATATGTTCCAAAACTATGTCCCCCGTGGAAAAAGCCCTGTGGAAAAAGACAAAAAAAGTTTTGCTTAGTAATTCCCACTCCACAAAAAGTCTTAGGCATGGGAGAAGTTGTTCTTAAGTTTACCTCGGGCATAATTTTGACCCTTAAGGACGTGCCACATACTCAAGATATTAGCAAGAACTTGGTATCCGGTTATATTCTCAACACGGCAGAATTCAAGCAAACTTTCGAGTCCGATCAAATTGTTATGTCAAAGAACGGTATGTTTGTTGGTAAAAGCTATGCATGTGATGGTATGTTTATGCTGAATGTTGAAATGAATAAAGCATCTACTTCCATTTATATTGTGTCTTGTGTGAATACTTGGCATGCTCGTCTTTATCACATAAACGAAAATATCTTAAAGATATGAATTACGTAGGACTATTGCATAAGCTGCATAATAAACTTGAAAAATGTGAATTCTGTAGCATGACCAAGATCACTAAAAATCCTCACCATAAAGTCGAAAGAAGCTCTGAATTACCAGAGCTAATTCATTCAGATATATGTGACTTTGAAGGTATTGTGACACGTGGTGGAAAAAGATACTCTATCACTTTTACTGATGATTTTTCTAGATATATATTGTTATATTTATCTCATGAAAAATAAAAGTGATGCTTTTGAAATGCTTACTGTGTTTATCAAGGAAGTAGAAAATCGTTTTGATAGGAAGATAAAAATATTGAGAAGTGATAGAGGCATGGAATATGACCCCTTAGGCCTTATCACATATATCCAATCTTTAAAGATAGTTCATGAAACTACCCATCCTTATTCGCTTGCCTCTAATGGCGTGGCTAAAATAAAAAATAGAACCTTGATTAATTTGTCTAATGTCATCTTTGCTAGATCTGGTGCACCTAGAATCTTTGGGGTGAAGCTCTATTGACTGCAAACTATGCCCTTAATAGAACACCTAGAAAGAAAATCATCAAAACCCCTTATGAAATATGGAGAAATAGACAATCAAATTTAGAACACCTTAGAGTTTAGGGATGCTTAGCTTATGTGAAGATTTCTGACCCAAAAATTCCCAAGTTAGGAATTAGAGCATCACGTTGTATTTTTGTGGGTTTATGCTCTTGATAGTAAAGCCTATAGGTGTCTTGATCTTGAGAACAATATTGTGGTTGAATTTATAGACATCATATCTCATGAAGATAAGTTTCCTTACAAATCCAAAGATAGTGGGGGTGAGGAAACCAAAGCCATAGAATCATTGCAACTTAGTCAAGAGGCAAGCTCCTCGCAACCTTTTAACATAGAAGACCAAGAACATAGAAGGAGCAAATGTGCAAGGGTAGAAAAAGACTTTAACCCTGAGTACCTTGTATATAATGTTAAAGGAAGTCATATTACCCTAACAGAAGCCTTACCCTCACTAGATTATGATCTTTGGAAAGAAGCTATAAATGATGAAATAGAGTCTCTAACGGCTGATCGAACATGGAAATTAGTTGATTTACCTCCAGGCTGCAAATCCATAGGTTGTAAATGGATTTTAAGGAAGAAGCTTAAACCGGATGGTACAATTGACAAGTTTAAAGCGAGCGAGGTTGGTAGCAAAGGGGTTTAAACAACGAGAGGATACTGACTTTTTTGGTACCTTCTCGCCCCGTCACTAGAATAACATCCTTTAGGCTTTTAATTGCTATCTCAGCAATCCATAATTTAGAGATTCACCAAATGGATGCTAAAACAGCCTTCCTAAATGGAGACTTAGAAGAAGATAATTATATTGACCAACCATAAGGTTATGTACAACCAGGGCATGAGAGCAAGATGTGTAAGTTGACTAAATCCCTATATGGGTTGAAACAGGCTCGCAAGTAATGGCATGACAACTTTGATCAATGTGTTCTAGCTATTGGTTTTAGAGCAAATGAAAGTGATAAATGCATCTACTATAAATCGAAAAATAGTGAGCATGTTATCATTTGCTTGTATTTGGATGATCTTTTAATTTTCGGCACTAGCATGAAAATTATTACGTTCACCTAATCTTTGTTGAAAAATAATTTTGAAATGAAAGATTTGGGTGAAACTGATGTTATTCTAGGCATGAAAATTATTAGAACCCGTGATGGCATATTTCTTGACCAAGCTCATTATGTTGAGAAAATTTTGAAGAAATATAAATATTTTGATTTCAAAACTACATGCACTCCTTTTGATCCTCAAAATTATTTATATCCAACTAAACTTGATGTCGATGTTGTGAATCAAAAAGAGTATACAAGTATAATTGGTAGTCTTAGATATGCTACTGATTGCACAAGGCCTGATGTTGCATACGTTGTTGGTGTTCTTAGTAGATTTATAAGTAAACCTAGTCTTGAACATTGGAATGCCATGTATCATGTCATGGGTTATTTTAAAAGAACAACTAGCCATGGCTTGATGTATCAAAGGCAACCAATTGTTCTTGAAGTTTAAGTGATGCAAATTGGAATTCTCATCTCGAGATTCCATATCAACAACAGGCTATGTGTTCACACTAGATGGTGGAGCTATATTTTCGAGATCCAAGAAGTAACAAGTTATTGCCAAATCCACCATGTAAGCTAAACTATTTGCCTTGGCTTCGGCAAGTAAAGACGCAGGTTGGCTACGCGATCTATTGTTCGAAATGCCCATGTGTGAAAGACCAGTGCCACTTGTCTTGGTTCATTGTGATGATACTGCAGCAATTGACAGAGTGCAAAGTAAGTATTATAATGGAAGATTCAGATCTCTTAGAAGAAAACACAATATTGTGAGATCATACCTTAGCAAAGGTGTGATCAAAATTAATTATATGAGATCAGGCGATAATCCCGCTGATCCACTTACAAAAGCTTTAGCTAGAGAAAAGATTTGATATACATCGAGGGGGATTGGACTTAAGCCCAAGAATGTATAAGTCACCTACAAGGATACAATCTCCTAGGGACTGGAGATGCCATGAACTAGGTAAGGAGACCAATGAATTATAGAGTGACTGGTGTTAACATGTACTACTTTTGTCTTATGAGTTCTATAGCCCTTACAGGTGGGATGTAATAGTTACGAGAGCATCCTTGATAGACTAACCTATATGAGTGTGGAAGTGAGGCCGCTTCCTATAAGAATCGAGCTAATTCTCCAGAGCACTCATGAAAACTGGGATAAAGCACATGGCCATAACGTGCTCGCTTATGAAGCTTGGTATAGGATACCTTGAGTCTTGTGTGTGTGATGTCTTCTACGTATCCTCAAGTAGCCATCCTTTCAAGGCTGAATTCACTTTGACTGTAATACGCGAAGATTGAAACACTAAGTGAATGTTTCAAGGCAGAGCCACTTTCACAATGCACGAGACTCTCACATTTTGCCCACCGTCTAAGTTGTGAATTTTTTATCAAAATAAGTGGGGGATTGTTGGAGTATTTTAACAAAAATTTCTCTTTTCTTTTCAAGAGTAGTTTTGAGAAAAACATTAAAGTTTTGAGTAAAACCATAAGTGCTTTAGTACCACATTGTTTGAAAATGGTAAGTAAAAGTTTTCTAACACACTTAAACTTTTAGAAAGTACTTGTCCCACATTGGCCATTGTAAATAACTTGAAGGAGTATATAGGATGACACTCCTTGGCCTTTTAGTAAAATATGCTTGAGTCTAAGACTCGCACGCGCAAGGGAGAAAGGACAAGTGGGGGAGATACAAACTACTAATATGGGGCTATATCATGACTATTTATACTAGAAAATATAGTTGTTGGGCAACAGTCAAATTTTCTTTTATTACACAATAATCATATTTTTTTATTACAAATTTATTACTAGAAATAAATTTTAGATTTATTTCTTTGTAACAGATTTCCAACAGCTCTTTTCCTTCACATATAAAAGGAAACCTCTTCCTCACTTTTTTTAACACACAACTGAAGCTTTCTTTCTAGCTCTCTTTTCTAATTTCTAAACACTTAGATTTGTGGGCATCTTGGTAAGGTATCGAGTAAAGTTTCTGCTTCATTCATTTGTGCAAAATTAGGAGTGAAGCAACAGTGAAAGCTGGGCTTTTATATCCCGCAGGCGACGCGTTGATAATTAACCTTGCTCCACCAGTGGTAATCCGAAAGGCGCGAATCATCTTAAAAGAGCTATCTAGTCCGCGCCTCAGCCAGCTATTTTTACACTATTTTCTAGAGTTGTTCTTGTCAGTTTCTTTCAACAATTTCAACATTTAGGCTAGAGGGATCACCATCTAATGAAGGAACACATACTTTAGCAGCCTTTCCAGTGCTATAATGCTTTGATAGAAGCCATAGTGAACTTTATCCATGAGTATAGCTGACTAATTATTGGATATACCTCTGTACACTTTGCCAAACATAATTTGTAGTAAATTAGGTACTTCACAATGTGATTCACCTGACATCGTCTGTGACCCAAACAAAAGAAGCATTTAAAGTGATAATTGTTATATTTTCACTCTCTTAAGCCTTTTCACTCATTTTGTAGCTGAAGATGCATTTTAGTGACGACTAATATATTTTTGCCATAAATCTAGCAGTGTAATAACATAAAAGAGGTGAAATAATGTCCTTATATTTGCCAAGATACTGAGGGGGACTATTGTACGAATATAAAGCTAGAACCAATGGTACAATACACAAAACATAAGGGGCAATACAAGACTCAAAAGATTTAGAACTTTTGGGGGACCCCCACCCATATTTATCTCAAGGTGGCTCATGTCCCATGGCCTATGTTTGAAGCTTGAAACGAACAAGTTGAAAGCTCAAGTTAAAAATTATAGCTTGTCAACTTGTGTGGCTCTTGGTGAAATCAAGCTTGCACCGACAATTCCCCCCTTGACTTTAATTGTTTGCTAACATTGTCTAGTTTTCTTTGCCTACAACTTATCACGGTTTCTCGGCAGTACATACTGGCAAGCTTAACAGAGAGCTCAAATGTTTTCTTAGGAATAACCTTTGTCATCTTTTTCTACGGACACTTAAATGTATGGATCTTCTTTAACTTGACTACCTCATTTTCACTGACTTCATAGAACCAATGATATTGCACATCAACATGCTACAAATGGTACGTAGAATTATCATTCAAGCCTGCATCACGGAAAGATCTCTACATTCAGAGGATTTCTTCTTTTTACAAGGTAATTGCAATATGTTTAACTTCAGTTTCTAATAACGTAATATATTTAAGTCCATTAGTGAATAACCTGTCACTATGGCCGGGTTCCATATGATCATATCCATATTGTAGCCTACTAAAGGTGATTCTGAGTTTTAAGCACAATTCGAAACTGCCTTTCAAATATCTGGAGGTTGATTTTACTACTTTCAAATGCCCTTTGTCTGGATTAGAAGGAACTTGCCAATGCAACCACACAAGCATCATGTGCGATGTTTGATTGAGCGAAAAACATGCGTGAATTAAACTCCTCACTATTCAGGAGTATCAAACGTATTATCTCTTCCTTCATACAAGATTTACTCCTCACTGTGAAAAACATGTGTGCATAACATAGTCCCAAATTTGAATCTCCAGTTTCGAACGTCAGAAGCATAAATTGGATCATTCAAAATCAAATTAGGTATTTTTTTGTTTATTCTCATTAGTTACCAAATTTAATTACCAAATTAACCTTAAAAATAAGATGGCGACAATTAGACCTTCTACGTCTAAATTTTCGGAGCATTTCGCTACACGTTGCAACATTGGATTCTGGTAGGTTGCTTCTTTTTTCGCACAAGACATTTGAATTTATCATCTGAGTACACATATGGTAAAAGAAGGAAACTAGTCTCATGGCTGAATCTTGAAACCAACAAGGTGGCAGCTCAAAATGAATCAACCAATAAATTCCTCTGAAGAGGTTTGGATGTACGAAGCCCTTTCCCTTGCATGTTTATAGGTTTTCTCCATTCAGAAACTCGAACTAAGAGGAGGAAGACAACAGAGTAGTTTTTTTAGGAGCAATTGGCTTGTTGAAGATTAGAAATGAAATGGGGAACTGTTTGCGCTGCTCGGCAAACTCACTATCGATCGCGCGCAGATGACACAATCGATGAACAGCGTGGGATCGTTTTTGCCTCTCGGGCCTAAGGACTTCATTAAAAAGGAAAACTCACTAATAACAGAAGACTAACTAAATCCATAAACGAAGCGCCCACTTGAATTACAAACACAACTGTGATCGTAATTCGAACACAATTCTTACAACGAACTATGCTTCCTATCGAAGCTACACAAATCATCTAAAAGCCTCTTAAAAAGGGAAATATACAGGCTGTCTAAGTTATTTCCTTAATCTAAATGTAGTTGGATGGATTGACGACCTCTTTTTCTGTTACTTTTCATCTGTTTTATACTTGACAATGTCTGTAACTGCCTTTCCTTGGTAACTGTCATCTTTCATCTCGATCATGACTTTTGAAAACTCCTTAATCGTGTTCATTGTGGTTTACTTTAAAATTCCAACTTCCATGGTGCACTATCGATCGTGGCATTGACTGGCGGTTTCCTCTTTCTTGCTCCACTAGCCGACTTCCATGGTGCACCATCGATCGTGGCATTGACTGGTGGTTTCCTCTTTCTTGTTCCCACTAGCCGACTTCCATGGTGCACTATCTATCGTGGTATTGATTGGCGGTTTCCTCTTTTCTTGTATGGCTTGTTTAAATATTTGGTTCTCCCACTTTTGTTGCTCTACTCCTTGTAATTCGGTAACACTGTAACCGTGTTCCTTTCCACTTCCTTTATTTATGCATTCTTCTATGGCTATTACTATGCCACGTCTCTGCATATTACCGGTCAAAATATTTGGTGCCAACATTGCCCCCCTTTTAACTCGCGCGACGATACAGTCGGGTGAGTTAACTCTGTTGTATCAACTTCTATTGCTTTTAAAACTCTTAACCGTTTTATTTTTGGAGCTGCTTTAAATTGATCTTTCTTCTTTATCAGGGTTTTTCTTCGATAAAACATAAACCCTCAATTGCTTCTTTCTTATTCCCTTCAGCGATTATGGTGAAAACAAAAGTTTTTCCTCTTGGCGATGAAGGAGATGGAGTGGAGTGTCCTCCAAACCCTCGATGGGGTGTTGGGGCTCTCGTGAATCACATTGATCCTATTGATTCACGTATTTTGATCCCTTATAAAAAACACTCACCACCTACTCCACATATTTTAGGTCCTTCGTTTAGGGCTCGTCCTCAAGCCCTAAAAGGATACCCAGTCGATGATTCAGAACAGTTGCTGCTTAATTCCCCATTTTTAAATTAGAAGGGCTGGGGTGAGACTGGTTTTCGATTAGATCCTGACAGACTCTGGTTCATGCCGATTGGGGTTTGTGGGTTGACCGTCTGTCTCCTACTTATGTCGATCAATGGAAATAGCAAGGTATTTTTTAACTCATACATATGTCTAAAACCGCTCCCAAAGTAGATCGGTGGCTTTTATCGAGCTCCTTTTGTTTTTGGTCAACCACTACCAATGCTTTTATGTTAAAAACCAAGATGATGGCTCCTACCATACTTGACGTCTGTGCTTTAACGGGACATCTGTCGATTGGCAGTCACGCCAACGCTTTGACTTGTCATAATCCAACCAATCTGTCTCTCGATGTCTCATCTTCCAAATATTCTGAGACTTTTGAAAAATGTTTTCTTAAATCAAAGAATATTGATTCTTCTCCTGATTTAAAAGAGTTAGCCGTTTTTATTTGGATGTGGCTTTCTCGTCATGTTTTCTGTATCTCTAGTCTTTCCTTGACTAAAGAGTACTTGAATTTAGCTATCAGTTTAGCTCATGGTAGGGAATATGCTCTTGCACCTTTGGTGTTAGGTAATTTGTATAGGTCGATGTTCACCATTGTGGAAAAGAAAATTCATTGGAGCACTTATGGTCCTTTTTGGTTGATGCAACTATGGTTGCATGCCTATTTTCCAGAATTTAGTCCCACCATTCCTAACCAACCTGATTCTTTCTTCTTGACCTATGGTCATCACTTGTTTTTGGGTGACATCAGGATACATTCTTTTACATCATGTTTCCGTTTATTTTTTTACATCAATTTCTACAAGCGTGCTCACCCTTTTCTTGCTCGATCAATCGGTCCTCACTGGTTTAGAAATCTCCCTACTTACATAAATGATACTATGTCCATCGAATTCCTAGATATGGTTCGAAGGATATTGGCTAGCTTTAATTGTGGGCGATTTCTTTGTTCTGGTGGTCAAATTATTATCACTCCTTCAGGATCTTGTGGGTATGAGCGGTATACTCCTTCTCAGTTTGGCCAGCAATTTGGTTTGGCACAAGGGATTCCAGCCCTTTTTTCAAAGATAACAGTTTTTTGGAATCCAAAGAAAGGATTAAACGAATTACAATAAATCATATCAAGAGAATCGACAGAGCTGTTGATGAATAAATGGACAGTTTTGTTATGTCCAATTTCAAGATTCGTACTGCTAGGACAGTCACTCCTTTTGACCTCTGGTATGAAGAGAATGTCGTACGTCTATATGGTGACAGCACTTATGATTCTTGCATGATTCGTTTAGCCGTGGACAACCCGCATCGACCAGGTATTCTCTTTCTCTTGATGCTATTTATGGTTGATTTTGTATATATATTTTCTTTTGCTAAATCTCAATTCATCAATGTAGGAAATATCAATCAACCTGTTGTTTCTAGGAAAAGGGATCGATCTCCTTTTGTAGGACCTTCTCAAAGAGTATCGAGTGGGAAAGGAAAAAAACCCAGTACTGAACGCCCTTTAGAAAAACATGAAGTTGATGATGATTCAGATGACTCTTCTGAGGGTTCATCATCCGGAAAAGAGTTCGAAGAGATGGAAGAAGGAGATGATGATGAAGATAATGTTCCTCTTATCTGTCACAGAAAGACAATTAGAGAAAAGAAGAGGCAATTTGAACATGTATCTGGTGATATCCCTTCTAACAATCCATAAGACGAACCTATATCAACTGTTCCTTTAAATGTTGCTCTTCCTTCTCAAGCTGTTTCAGCTTTTGTCCCTTTTCAGCCAGGTTTGAAGCTTTCTGTTATTGTATCTTTTTATGATATACACTAAGAGCTTATTTTGATCTTTATCTTATCTTCATGCAGCCAATCAAGACGCTAGATCGTTCGAAAAGCCTTCTGCTGAAATGGGATCTTCTGCTGATGATGTAGCTCTTAAACAAGCACAAGAGCCTTCTCCTACTCCGGCCGATCGATCAGGAGTTCCTTTGAGAAAATCAAAATCTACCAGGAAGAAAAGCATTGCTTGTAAAACTCATTTTAGCGCAAGAACCATGTCTTTGAAGGTAAAAAGCTTTTTGTTGGTTCTTGTATTTACTTGCTAAATTCATTGTTTTACCTCCCTTATTTAGGATTTAGGTGGTATTACCATCGATTTGACTCAGGAGAGTGCCAGCAAGGATGACAACTTTGATGATACTTCTTCCAATGCTTCTGCTGGCGTGGAGGTTAATACGGAGACTATTGATAATGAGGCATCTCCAGCTCTTACTCTTCCTCGATCAGTATCTTCTCCTCAACAGGTTTGTAAATTTCTGATAATTATCACCTGTTGTTTTATTAGTGATTCATGCTCCATTGTTGTCGACCTTTGCAGATCGATAGGACTTGCAATATTCTAGATAAAAACGATTCTGATGATCTTATTATCGATCATTATTCTGAACAGCCAGATGATGCTACTTTGCCCAATCCTTTATATGTTGAAACTCAAATTCTGACTGAAGATGCAGATCTGACTCAGGATCCTAAATTCACTCTTGTAACATCTAGTCATCATACGGCTGTTCCTTCGATGTCTGAGTTATCAACTCCTCCAGCTGTTTCTAGTTCTCCCTTGATTACCCAGATAGTAGCAGAGGTTGCAAACATCTCGACTGTTCAACAGACTTCTGCTCCTATTCCGGCTGTTGATGACATCAACCTTAAGTTTTTGCAGCTTCAGTCAGTCATTAGTGCATTTTCATGTCCTTCGAGCAGTACATCGGCTTCGCCTTCCAGTGTTGATGCGGTCGTTATTCTCAACATTTTTAAAAGTTTGATTAGCCACCGTCTTCTTGATATTTTGGCTAATGAGGATGCCGTATTGAAGATGAATGATATGATCGATACCCTTACTGATAACACATCAGCTCTGAATGCTGCTTAATCGGCTTTAATATCTACTTTAAATTTTCAAATCTCTCTGGTATCAGCTTCGTGGAAACAAGGTATGAACATTAGATCTAATTTTCAAGTAGTAGACCTAGATATTGATGCTTTAAATGTTCAAGTCCAAGAGAAGTACAGATCAGTTTGCAGATCTCTAGAGAGATTGATGAGATTAAAATCGAGAAGAAAGAATTATAAGTAAATATGAAGGCACTGAATCAGAAAGAACAGAGTCTGATGGAAAAGCAAAATTGTGCCTATCAAGAGGCTGTTGATTTGGCTTTAACTATGGAAGGGCCTGTAAAGAAAAAGGCTAGAACACAATCTCAGCTCACTTTTGCTGATCAAATCATGACTAGGGCAGAAAGTCAGTGGGCAGAAATTCAATCTGCTTTTGATCTCTGATGTAAACAATTTTCTTGTGGCTTAATTTTGTTTTAGGACTATTATCACCTTTATCAGTAATCAAACTGCTTTCGTTACATTTCTCTTGCAATTTTTTTTTTACTTTGCTTTCTTAACCTTTATCAGGTTAATGCATACTGTCTCTGTCGATTGATTCTATTCCTTCCCACATGGAAGAAATTATCTTTTTAAATATCGACCATTTATCGGCTTAGCATGTAATTGTCCTTCCAGTGACTTCAATCAATATGCTCCACCTCTCAAAACTTTATGGACTACAAAAGGTCCTTCCCAATTTGGCGACCACTTACCAAATTTTGAATCTTTTGAACCTATGGGCAGTATGGTTTTCCACACTAAACTTCCTTCATGAAATGTTTTAGGTAAGACTCTTCGATTATAAGATCTGCTTACTTTTAATTTTTGTGCATGCAATCTATCCAATGCATCCAATCGATGGTCGTCCAAATCTTTCAATTCTATTGCCATAGCCTCGTTATACTCTGCTACTGGCAAACTGTTTTGCATGGCTACGCGGAAAGATTTTACAGTTATTTCCATAGGTAATACAGGATCATGTCCATATGTTAAAACATATGGAGTTATCCCAGTACTGGACCTAGGGGAAGTTCGAAATGCCCAAAGAACTTTCGATAATAAACGGTGCCATTCATTTGGGGAGTCTTCGATGGCTCTTTCCATAATGTGCTTAATCGATTTATTTGTTGCTTTGGCTTGGCCATTTGCTTGTGCATAATAAGGAGTAGAATTTATTATCTCAAACCTGTATTCTTTGGCGAACTCCCGTATTTGCCCTCTAGTGAAAACAGTACCTCTATCAGCCGTGATTGTTTGAGGTAATCCAAATCGATGGATTATGTTTTCTTTGATAAAAGTGATTACACTCTATTGTGTAACCGTTTTCATAGGCTTAGCTTCTATCCATTTTGTAAAATAATCAGTTGCTACAATTATACATCCGTGTTTTCTGGATGAAGAATGATGTATCTAACCTATTGAATCCATGGCCCATCCTCTAAATAGCCATGGCTTTACTATCGATTGTAATTCAATACACAGTGCACGATGGATGGCGCCATGCTTTTGGCAAGCCTGACATCCTTTTGCATATCGGATGCAATCTTCCATTATGGAAGGCCAATAATGGCCATGTCGTCTAATCAACCATCTCATTTTGATCCCTGCTTGATGGGCGCCACATATACCTTCATGTACTTCGGCCATCACTTGCATTGCTTTTTGTTTTCCTAAACATCTAAGTGCCAATCCATCTGGCGTTCGTTTAAATAAATTGTTATCCAACAAGAAATACTTGGTTGACTGTAGTTTTATTTTTGTATCTACTCTTGATTCTGGATTTTGTATATGCTGAATGATTGGCGTTCTCGAATCGTTTTGAACTGTATCAATTGGGTTAACCATTTCTAAATCTTTATATCTGTCATTGATCATTGGTAGACATCTTGATACCTTCACCCATTGTCCATCAACTCCTTCAGGGACTTTTAAACCTGAAGCCAACTGAGCATCATGTTGGCACTGCTATTATTTATTCGTGGAATATGAGTTATAGTTACATCATCAAATCTTGCCAATAAATATGTGGCGATGCTGAAATACATCTCTAAACCAGGGGCATTGCATTTAAATTCCCTGTTTAATTGTTTTATTACCAATTGAAAATCTCCAGATATTTGCACTGTCGTGATGTGCATGTCCAATAATATTTCCAAACCGATGATCAAGGCTTCATATTCTGCCTAATTGTTAGAGCAATATTTCTCAATCTAGAAAGCAAACTGATGTATGTTGCCATCAGGAGAGATTAACACTATACCAGCACCAGCTCCTTGGCTAGTTTTTGACCCATCAAACGTCATTCTCCAAGGAGCAATACCCACATATATTATCCCATCTTCTGGGTCATTACATGGATGATTTGCTAAGAAATCAGCCAATGCCCGTCCTTTCACAGCTTTTTGAGGAACATATGTTAAGTTGTATTCTATCAATGCTAGAACCCATTTACCCATTTTTCCTCTCAACACTGGTCTAGACAACATATATTTTATCAAGTCGGTTTGTGTTATAACTAGCACATCAAACGGCAACATATAATGTCGAAGTTTAACTGCAGTAGAATACAGAGTCAAACATAGCTTTTCAATAACCGTATATTTTTGTTCAGTTACATTTAAACCTCGACTGAAATATTAAATAGCTTGTTCGAATCCCTGGTCGTTTTCTTGGGCTAAAAGATTTCCAAGAGATGACTCCGCTGCCGATACATATAACTTCAAAGGCCTCCTGATCTTCGGTGGCATCAATACGGGGGGTCTGATCAGATACTCTTTAGTTGATTGAAAAGCCGATTGTTGTTCTGCTTCCCATCGATATTCTGTATCTCATTTCATCCCTAATAATGCTAAAAATGCTTTTGTCTTTCCTTCTAGATTAGCAATGAATCGACATGAGAAATTGACTTGCCCCAAAAAACGTTGAACCTCTTTCTTATTTGAATGAGGTTTAGCATCTATAATGGCCCTCGCTTTATTCTTATCGATTTCGATCCATTTTTTATGGACCAAAAATCCTAAAAAGTTGCCTGCAGAAACTCCAAATGCGCATTTTAATGGGTTCATTTTTAAGCCATGTTTTTTCATTCGTATAAAAGCACTTTCTAAGTGTTCAATGTGCTTTTCATAATCTTTTGATTTGACAACCACATCATCAATATATACTTCTAAAAACTTGCCAATCATATCATGGAAAATTAAATTCATTGCCCTTTGGTATGTTGCTCCAGCAATTTTTAGGCCAAAAGGCATAACTACCCACTCAAATGTGCCTATCGCACCAGGACATCTAAATGTTGTTTTATGAATATCTTCATCTTTAAGGAAAATCTGATTATAACCCGCATTTCCATCCATAAATGACATAATAGCATGCTTAGACGCATAATCAACTAACATATCAACGATAGGCACGTCATATGGATCTTTGGGAGTAGCAGTATTTAAAATTCTAAACTTGATACATACTCTTAATTTACCATTTTTCTTTAAAACAGGAACTATATTAGACATCCATTCAACATACTTGGCTGGCTTGATGAACTTGGCCTTGAGAAGCCGTTCGATTTCTTCCTTCACCAATAACGTTACTTCATTTGACATTTTTCTGGGGGCCTGCATAAACGGAGTCTGTGTTCCACCAGCTTCCTGTCTAAACCCGACATTTCTTCATAACTCCATGCAAAGCGGTCTTGGTACTCTTTAACTAAGTCAATGATTTTTCTCCTGCTTTCAAACGGCAACTGAGCGCTGATATAAATTGGTCGTGGATCAACTTCTGTTCCCAGATTTATCTCGATCAATGGATCTTGTGTTTCTATTCTCAGATCATCTAACTTGGTTGGTGCCAATCTAAGATCTTGTAACTGAATTCCGTCTAATCGATCCATCTCGTCATCTTCAACGCATTATGCCCAATCGATAGGTGATAATCTTGCCAATCTTTTCTCTATGGCATAGACCATCAACTTTCTTAAGGTTTGCATGATTTCATCCCGTCCTCTTCTAAACTCGCCCATTTCTTCAACCGCTATTGGCTGATCTCCAGAATGTTTATCATCTCCTTCCATTTCTAAATTTTTGGCAATGGGAGCACGTTCTGATTCCCATTGCACTATGTTCTCTCTCGATGATCGTCTATTCATTAAAAACTTTCTTCTTGTATGCTTGGTAAGGACCTTATGTTTCCAGGTCCAACCATTGAATTGATTACTCTACATTCCACCAAAACCCCATCTTCATCTAGAACTAAAGGTTCTATTTTCTGCTGATAAAATTTTGCTTCAAGACAATTTGACTCTGCCAGAAATGGCTTGTCATCAGCCCAAACTAATTCAGCCACCTTCTTGCCATTTTTCTCTTCCCTCCAGAATATTAAAACCTAGTGAAGCGATGATGGTATACAACCATTTACATGTATCCAATCTCTTCCAAGCAAAGCGTTGAAACTCGAAGAAGAATCGATAACAAAGAATGGTGACATCTTTGTTTTCTTTCCAACGGTCAATTCTATTGGGACCACACCTTTTGGTTTGGAAATTCCTCCAGCAAAGTTACATACCATGATCTCAGAGGGAATCAGATCCTTTTCGTCTTTACACAGTTTCCTCAGCATTCTGGTTGGCAAAATGTTTACCGCTGCTCCATTATCGACCAATACTCTGGTCACTGGTTGACCGTCCATCAGTGTGGAGATAAATAAAGGCTTCAAATGCCTTGTTTTTTTATTTTCTTGTTTGGTCAATATGACTCTGTTTCCACGATCTATCATTATTCCTGTGTCTGAATGATTTTTGCTCATTTCACTTGATATTATATCCTTTTCTTCAACGGCAAAGCTGTTTGGTACTGGTGCTTTTTCGTCCTCCACATCTTCTTCGTCTTGAACCATTTGCTCTTCTTTTGCTTCAAATGTGAGAGGAAGAACAAACACCATATTGCAATCGATACTTGTTTTATGTTCTCCATAGAATAACCTCCTTTTGGTTTCTACCTTTTTATCTTTTTCAGTTGCTCTGTTTTCTTTCTTCACCTTTTCTCCTTCGTGAGTATCAACCGACATCTGCTCAAGCGGTTGAAATTTTCCTTTTGCAATCATTGCCTGGAGAAACTCTTCTTCTGTTTGTTTCTTAAGTTGAACTTCAGCTAAGTTCATACCTTCTTCTTCCCTTGTCCAAGTCCACTTCCCCCTTTCGATCTGGGATTGTTTAATCTCTAATTCTCTTTGCATTATGGCTGCAAACTTCCTTTGAACCCGACGCTTTTGTGTTCGACTTAAACCTTGATATGTTTCATTGAAAAGAGCCCTCTCTTGCCCAACTGTATGCCAATCTTCATCAGAAGGAATTTTTGGTTTCAACATCCTAGATTCTTCTCGATATCTTCGCATCACTCGATATTCATTTCTTTGTCCGGCTGGTATAGGAGTTTTCCCTTTGTAATTTTTGGACACATATGTTGGATCAAATGGTCCAGATCTTGGTTTTACTATCTTTGAACCAAAATGTCCAGCTCCTATGTTGTTTTGATAGATAACTTGATTAGCCATATTTGGCTGTCTAAAGTTCATGCCTGATCTGAAGAACTTCGATTTCCTTGGTCTATCTTCTAGTGTTGCTTTTCGGCGTATCTTATCTTTGATCAAATGTTCCTTTCGCTGCATTTTTTCTGACCATTCCCTAGAGGAACCACAACTCTGACAGATTGGCTCTCCTATCGGTCCGATTTTTGAAACAGAAGTGCCCATCTTCATAATCACACTTTTCTTATTGGAACTGCTTTCTTCATCAGCCCATAAAAAAATTCCCTTTTTTCTGTTTCCATGGCTGAATATCTTGTCTGTATCATATTCTGAACTCAACATACCTTTAGTTTCTTTCATGTTACAGTCTCTTTCTAAAGGCTTCCTCATCTTGAAGTTGTCATTACCAAAACTATCATCCTCCCTTGAATAATCAACTAGGCTGCAGTCCATCGAGACCATATTTATATCAAGCACCATCTCTGGAAAAGGGTCACTGTCCACTTCCATCACCTCTTTGTCTTTGTCCATAAATTTGAGAAGTCCGGCTTCGATTTGATCCTGCACCGCATTTTAAAAAATAACACAATTATTAGTATTATGACTAATAGTATTGTGCCATTTACAGAATTTTGACTTCTTATCCTTTGGTATTCGAAGAGGTCCCTGCAACTGAATGAATTTGATCTACAAAAGATGATCAAAAATCTGATCTGCTTGTTTTATATCAAATGAGTACTTCCTTAGTGGAGGCGATGGATTCAACTTGTTTGGTTATCACAAGTAACTGGTTTTTTCCCAACCATCTCTGCAGCGTCTACCTCTAGATCGATGGGCTCTTGGTAATAAGTTCCCATAGAAGAATTTTTCTTAATCTGTTCTTCTCTCAACAAAGTTTCATATCGAGTTACTCTGGACGATAATTCAAAAACATTTCTAAATTCCATTCCCTCGAATTTCTTCCTAATTTCAAGATCTAGGCCATTTAGAGCTAAATTTGCCAATTCTGATTATGGCATTTGAAAATGGCATTTATTTTTTGAAGTTTTGAACCTTTCAAAAAATTGTTCAGCATTTTCGCCTGAATTTTGGTTCAGCCTAGCCAAATCAGCCAATGAAATTTTAGGTTTCATTTTAAAAAATTGAGCATGGAATAAAGCATCCATGTCTCTAAAAGAGAACACTGAATTAGGTGGAAAATTCGCAAACCATGAGAATGCTACGCCAGTTAGTGAATATTGAAACCATTTGAACTTGACCCAATCAACTTGGCCAAGTCCCCACACTAAAAGGTAAACCTAGCAATGTGTTCGATGGTCGACTGGTTTCCTTCACCATGGAAAAGACTGAATTCTGGGACCTTTGCCCCCTAGGTATTTCCCACTAATCAATATCATCAGGTTATGGCTTTCGATATAAAGGCCTATCGATAGGCCTGTATATCTGACCCATTCCAACTCGTGGAAATTCATGAGGAAATTGTGGCATCTGATTCATTTCGACTCGATGAAATTCATGTGGGAAATGAGGCACTTGGCCCATTCCAACTCTATGGAATTCGTGTGGTAGGTAGGGTAAAGGTTTGTAATTCACCTTCTCCCTATTGTTTATTTGACCGTTATCGGTTGTCTCTTCAAACGTTGGGTTTTCAAACCTATGCACCTTTTCTAGGTTCCTCTTATGAGGAGGAGCGTAAGTGCCCTCTACTCCCTAATTAGAATAATGCTGGTTGTTCCCATTTCTAAGGATGTTGATACTATTGGGCCATGTGACAGGATTATTAGTTCCACTTCCTCCTGCTTCTTTCCTATTTGGCCCCTTCCCCCCCCCCCCCCCGTCGATCGGTGCAGGTATGTACCAACCAGAATCATGTGGTTGATTTGAACTTAAACCATTTGCTTGCTTTACAGCATTTTCGATTCTTATCGGAGACCCATCGATCTCCAAAGAATCAACATGGTCAATAATAAGGGCTTTCCCCTTTTGCAATTTCGAATTAACTACTTTGGCAATAGAATCAGTCTGTTTCTGGATTTCTCCTGACCGACCTTTTACCATTTCTTTTTTCAGAGGTATTTCTTTCCTCTGAAGCTTGCTTCACTTCTTCTACTAAATTAGAACCAAACAAACTTTGCTCAGTAACCAATTTATTTAAAGCCATAGTCTGATTTTCCATAATAATCATAAACCTAGATACCATATCTTTAACTTCTTGGTTCGATGAACTAACCTGATCCATTCATGAGCCAAAGTTTG